>JBBGZY010001111.1:1555000-1772500 GCA_037952925.1 Lithobates clamitans | reverse complement strand
TTACCTTCCAACAAGACAATGACTCTAAGCACACAGCTAAAATAACAAAGGAGTGGCTTCACAACAACTCTGTGACTGTTCTTGAATGGCCCAGCCAGAGCCCTGACTTAAACCCAATTGAGCATCTCTGGTGAGACCTAAAAATGGCTGTCCACTAATGTTTACCATCCAACCTGACAGAACTGGAGAGGATCTGCAAGGAGGAATGGCAGAGGATCCCCAAATCCAGGTGAAAAACTTGTTGCACCTTTCCCAAAAAGACTCATTGCTGTATTAGATCAAAAGGGTGCTTCTACTAAATAATGAGCAAAGGGTCTGAATACTTAGGACCATGTGATATTTCAGTTTTTCTTTTTTAATAAATCTGAAAAAATGTCAACAATTCTGTGTTTTTCTGTCAATATGGGGTGCTGTGTGTACATTAATGAGGGAAAAAAATGAACTTAAATGACTGCAATATAACAAAGAGTGAACAATTTAAGGGGGTCTGAATACTTTCCGTACCCACTGTGTATGTATATATATATATATTAATTAAATACACTGCCACTAACTGAATAACCTGCCTGCTCAATCTAAATCAAGCTATGTCTCTGTCCACACCAACAACACTACACAGGGCACCCTTATATAGTGTGGAGCGTGGACTTAGTCCCCCTGAGCCATGATTGGCCAAAGGCATCCTGCCTTTGGCCAATTATGGCTCTCTTAACAGAGGGCGCTGGGATTGGCCAAAGCATGCAGGTCAGGTGCATGCTTTGGCCAATCATCATACAGCAATGCACTGTGGTCTCGCAATGCATTATGGTGCGTTCCGCGGGCGCTCAAATTTTCCGTGTACGCCCCACATTGTTCGATATTCGGCAGGACAGCCATGCATACCAATTTAATGCAGTGTGCGGTGTATGGTCTAAGCACTGACAGGCTGACCCCCCCCCCCCACCCCTTCAACCTCTGCAGCAATGCTGGCAGCACTCATACATCTATTTCCCAAAGACAACCTCTGGATATGACACTGGGCACGTGCCAGACATGTGCAATTCGTTTAGTTCCGAATTAATTTTTTAACGAATTTTATAACAAATTAGTTAATTCCGAAATGTTTGAATTTCCGAAATTTAGAATTTTTCAAAAATCCGAAATTTCGGAAATTGAATTCGAATTTTCAAAATGTTCCAGAAATTCGAAATTAGGAAATTCGAAATTTCATAAATTTGAAAATTCAAAAGAATGAAAATCTGAAAATGCAAAAACCCGAAAATCTGAAATAATAACTAATAATAAATATTAAATTATAGGTATTGGAATTTCCTTTCAAATTTGGCTAGTTAGTGAACGTAACGAGTACGAATTTATCCGAAGTTACGAATTATCTGAAATAGCGAATGCCGTATCTAAACGAATAGAACGCAACGATCTAATAATAATAAATAATAATAATAATAAAACCTTCTTCTTATTATTAACTATTAATTTGTGCCATTTCATTTGTTTAGATGCGGCATTTGTTATTTCGGATAATGCGTAACTTCAGATAAATTTGTATTCGTTAAGTTCACAAACAGCCAAATTTGAAGGGAAATTCCAATACATATAATTTAATAGTTAGTTATTATTAGTTAGTTGTTATTTCAAATTTTACCGATTTTTTTCATATTTTCTAAATTTCGAAAATTCGAAATTCAAAAATTCGAAATTCAGAATTTTCGAATTTCCGAAAAAAGCAAAAAAAGAATGAAACAAATAAAGTTTTTGTCAGTACACATGTCTAGCAGGTGCACTCAACGTCTTTGGTCACCTATGGCGAGGCCTGTTCTGAGTGGAACCTGTCCTATTAAACCGCTGTATGGTCTTGGCCACCATGCTGCAGCTCAGTTTCAGGGTCTTAGCAATCTTCTTATAGCCTAGGCCATCTTTATGTAGAGCAACAATTCTTTTTTTCAGATCCTCTGAGAGTTCTTTGCCATGAGGTGCCATGTTGAACTTCCAGTGACCAGTATGAGAGAGTGAGAGCAATAACACCAAATTAAACACACCTGCTCCCCATTCACACCTGAGACCTTGTAACACTAACGAGTCACATGACATCGGGGAGGGAAAATGGCTAATTGGGCCCAATTTGGATCTGTGATGGGTAGCAAGTGATTTTGGTGCCACATTTTCAGCTAGCTTGTGTTTTCCTTGGACTCCTAAATTTCTCAATAACACTCGGTCTCCTGGCAGCAGGTCTTACACTTAATTTGTGGTCTAAGTTTCTCTTGTTTCTCTTTCTCAATACATCTTATGATTCTAAAGCTTTCACATAGGCAGCTTCTAGGTTTTTCTTTAAACATTCTACATATCCTCAGTGAGTGGCTGTGGGTGAGTGGTCAATCGAAGTGCCAAAAGCCAAATTAACTGGTAGTCGGGCTTCCCTGCCAAACATTGGTAGGTATGGTGAATAACCGGTAGCATCATTTTCAGTGCTGTTGTATGCATGCACCATTGCAGCAATGTGTCAACTCCACGGTTGCTTCTTCTCACTTGAGAGGGTGCCAAGCATGTTCAGGAGGGTCCGATTAAATTGTTTGGGTTGGGGATCACCTTGGGGGTGGTAAGGCGTAGTTCTTGACTTTTGTATCCCTAACAGCTTTAGTAACTCTTTAATGAGCTTGCTCTCAAAGTTTCTGCCCTGAACTAAGTGTATTCGCTGGGGTAGGCCAGAGTGCACAAAAAACTTTTCGACCAGGACTTTCTCGCCACGGTAGATACACATAATAATCAACATTAACGGTCACATAAGAGTGTAAAAAAAAAGAAAAGAGATTTTTACAACGGGGACACGTGGAAAAAAAAAAAAAAGACAATGCCGCTTATTAATGGATCGCATATGGCCAGAATCAAAACACCACCGAAAATTTCCCCTACAGCAGATGTGGGGGACACATTGCAAAAAAAATGGGTATCCCAAATATATCATAGAAGATTATACAAGCGCATGCCAAATTACCATTTGGGAATACATCCTAACAACCTTTTTTTCCCTTTCCTCTTGTATATGCATATCAGTATACATACACAACATTGTTTTCATATATATTTTTACTACAGCTTTATTCCTCGTCCATTTGCAATGTGTCCCCCATATTCGCCGTAGGGAAAATTTCTGTGGTGTTGTGATTCTGGCCAAATGTGGATCCATTGGTAAGCGGTATGTTCTTATTTTTTTTTTCCCCTCGTGTCCCCGTTGTAAAAATCAAATGTTTTTTTACACTCTTATGGGACTGTTAATGTTGATTATTATGTGCATCTTGTCAACCCATTACAGACATCATTTTCCTGATGAAGTGGTAAAGCTCTGCAAAACATGTTGAGGAATACATGATATGTGAGGATCCACTATACCTCTGTTCTCCTCTATGGAGAACATCAAGTAATAGTGACACACATGTATTGTTAGGATGTATTTCCAAATGGTATTTTGGCATGCACTTGTATAAATCTTCTATGATATATTTGGGATACCCATTTTATATTTTAAGTGTTGTCTTAAATATTTAATTTATACTTTTATAAAAAATTCTCCTGATGAAGCAGTAAAGCTCCGCAAAACATGTTGAGGAATACATGATTTGTGAGGATCCACTATACCTCTGTTCTCCTCTATGGAGCACATCAAGTAATAGTGACACACATGTATTGTTAGGATGTATTTCCAAATGGTATTTTGGCATGCATTTGTATAAACGTCTATGATATATTTGGGATACCCATTTTATATTTAATTGTTGTGTAAATAAAATATTATATACTTATATTATAAAATCTGTGTATTCTGTCCAAACCAGTACCAAGTGCATTTCCTTTCCCCCCCTGTGGCGACCTGTTGGGGACAGCTCTCCATGTTTTCAATACCTTCAACAATACCTGGATGATGTACCTTTGAATACCCCTACATAATTACACTTAATATGAGGCAAAAAAAAATTCTGTTACACTTGGGTGGATAACACACACGTTTCTTGTGGGTTGGTGATTGTTGGGGGACCAGTGATGACTTGACAGGTTTGACTTACTTAAATGACAGGTTTAACTTACTTAAATGTAAATAACGTTTACATTGGCACATTGAGTATTTTAAGAAATAAGTTCAGGAGGAAACTTGCCCCTAGGCCTAAGGGTTCAGGTTTTCTCCACCATTAAGGATCCACTCCCAGCTTTTTAAATATCCTGGGAGAAGATTCTTACTCAATGTAGTGTTGAGTTAATGAACTCAGTTGTCACTCAATACACCATTGATATGACAGCTTTAGATGGTGAAATCGATCGTTTAAATTTACAGTATAAGCACCTCTTGGACGCTCAAACCTTCCCCACCAAGTGGAAGGAATTGAAGGAGCATCTAGAAGTGCTAAACAGGGATATTACTGCTAAAAAAAACAGACTAAATGTGTAAAGGATAAACTAGCATTCTCTAAGGGCTATGCATATAAGTGGTTTAGGAAGGAACCTGGGTAGAAGTGGACTCCCACGAGAGGCCCCTACCCAGGGCCCCACTACAGACTATACTGAATCCGATTCATCACTTTCTTCCCCTCTCTCTCAACAGATGGGTTCATGACTCACTAATGCACCAGTATTTAATTCTTCACATAAGAGATCATGGTTTGGTGGTGGCACTCCACCGGAGGAATCCAAAAAGGATACAAAAGCACCCACTAAAACAAATAAATTGACACGTGCACAGGGGGAGCATCAACCCACTGGCAATCAGGCCTTAGGAGGCGGTACCTCTTTATCTTCTTCTAAACTAAACAATGCTATTCCCAAAATTTTGGGATCCTCCCTCTTTACTTCTAAAACACAACAGGTTGACACAGATTTTTTAGACCTTGCAACACTATATCTCAAAAAACAACAGACCAATGTAGACACCTTTGTGGAAAAAATACCTCCCTTCCCAGAGCACCCCAACAACCCCAAACACCTAAACATTATCAATCTCACATCCACTGAACTCTCCGCAGATGAAATATCTGTGTTACAGCTGGGCCTTGAATTCTGCCCCTTAGAGTCACTACAGGTGACAGACCATTAAAGATCTTTATTTACACGGAACCTAACATTCACATTTATTTTCGATAAAGATCGACAAAAGATCCATCTAGAGCGAGAACTAACTGAATGCACCAAACATTTTACAATGGAAGAGTATCGCACTCTTTGAGAGTTGATGCTGCTTTATGAGGAGGGAGCCATTGAGAATGACTCAGGTCCCGCCTTGGTTGACTCTCGGGATACAGAACCTTCAGAATCTGTTCCTGATAGCCAACCTCAGTCACAACCAATGATCTCCAAGAAATTTAAACCAAAATCACGTAACTTTCCAGACCCGATGACATCAGGGACCTTAAACGCCAACAGTGGCAGGATGTTCCTTCCAATCTTACCACTAATCAAATACAAGCACTTAGGCAGTTACAAAAACAAACAGACCTGATTATCACACCATCCGTCAAGGAGGTAACATCATTCTTATGTCCCATGTCCAATATCAATCAATGTGCTTTAATGTACTAAAAAATTAATGTGGTATAAACCGATCTCCTGGACCGTGACAGATGATTTTATCACTAAATTCTGAGAACTTTGTACAGGTGCCTTTTGGGAGGGTTCAATTGACAGAAATATCCTAAACTATCTGATCATCAAATTTCTACGTACTCTTGACTTTTTATACCTCACCTAAAACTCACAAAAATCTTGATCGACCTCCCGGGAGACCTATGGTCTCTGGGACTGGATTCCTGACTGATAACACCAGTAAATTTGTGGATAGCTTCCTTGTGCCTCACGTTGTGGGCTTGCCTTCCTATATATGAGACACCACAGATCTCCTGAAACACATCAAGGGGATTTAGATACCTCCGGACTCCCTGCTCGTGGCTATTGATGTTGAGGCTCTCTACTCGAGCATCCCCCACGACCAGGGAGTCAGGATGGTGAAATCCTTTCTGATGGAGCAAGACTATATAACTTGGCCATTGAACAATTTCATTCTTAAGCCCCATACACACTATCAGATTTTCTGCTGATTTTTTCCTTCAGATTTACCAAAACCATATAATATGAGGTCAAACCTTAGGAGTTTCAATTTGTATGCAATCAGGCAGGCCCTTGCACTACATGGTTTTGGTAAATCTGAATACAAAAATCAGCAGAAAATCTGATAGTGTGTATGGGGGCTTTAGATTGTTGTATTTTATTTTGACTAGAAATAATTTTGTATTCAATGAACAATATTTTTTAGAAACCCAAGGCATATGAGAACTTCATGTGCGCCATCCTACGTGAATCTTTACCTTAGGGGTTGGGAGAGACAGGTGTTCTCTGATGATAGATTAACCATCTATCTCAACCATGTCCTATTTTGGTACAGGTTCATTGATGACCTGTTCCTTGTATGGGCAGGTCCACTACAACTACTAAAAGAAGTCATTCAACAATTGAATACCAACAGTATAAACCTACATCTTACATTTTATTTTGATGACACTCAGATCTCATTTTTGGATCTTATGATCATCAAATACCCAGATGGGAAGGTAGGTACCAATTTGTATCACAAGCCCACAGCTGGCAACACACTTTTGCACGCTTCTAGTGCACACTCTAAATCTCTTGTCCACAGCATCCCCTATGCAAAGTACCTGCGTTTATACAGGAACTGTACCATAGAGGAGGACTTCCGAATACAGGCTGACCTATTGCATGAATGCCTCATCCTCAGGGGATACTCACGTACCAACCTGAGGAAGGCCTTTAAACGAGCTTTAGACCATACTAGAACCTCTCTGCTCTATGACCCCCGCCCCCCGAAACCAAAACAACCAGACTCTTAAATTTATCACAACATTCTCTGCCCACTATCACCAACTCCGAACCATTTTATTGAATCACTGGCACCTCCTATCTGATCATCATATTCTTAATAAATATGTTAGGACTTCTCCGGAGTTGGTTTTTCGATGGGCCACCTCACTGACTAATTAGTAGTCATTATAATACCACCACAGACTTTTCATCTGGCCCCCGTGGCACTTTCTGATGTGGCCAATGCCCACAGTGTCCTTGGATATTTGAGGGTACCACTTTTAAATTAACTAATGGTGAACTTTTTTCCTCAGACCTCTGCCATTTGTGGTACCAATGGAGTCATATCTGATGATGTGTGCATGTAAGGCTTTTTATGTGGGAAAAAATGTATGAGCTCTGTCAATGTTTCAGGGACCACGTGTACTACTCTACCAATGATAAACTTACCACTGTGGGCACATCGGATTGTGCCACAGATTTGACTCTCAAGTAGTCAAATTTATGGTCTTGGATGTAATCCTTCAGGATCCGAGGGGAGATGATTGGGATAGGGCCATATTGCAATGTGAGACCCTGTGGATAGAAAGGCTTAATGCCACTATTCCACCGTGTGTCAATGAAATAATATCATAGAAGCCCTTTCTTATATGATATTTAAAACAAATTAAGTTGTTACTGTTAGGTTTGGTTCTATTTGCCTACCCCCTACTCCCCTTCCCCCTTTCCCCCTCCCCTTTCCCTAAATGCTTCAACTTTATGAAAAAATTTGACATGGGCCTTTCTCCAGGCCTGTGCCTACTCTACATCTCTCTAGGTTTGTTACAGAACCAGTGTCCATGCTATTGCAGTGGTATTATATATTGCTGTTTGATAAGTTCCAATTATGTTAAAACTCTTTAGGAATTTCTTGTGTTTTTTTTTTTTCTCATGTTATCTGTTTACCCTGTTTTGTAATACATTGTGTTTATTATGAGGGTACCGGCGCTTTAAATTGGACCATCCACTGGCCATGCGTCAATTGTGCACCCTCTTTCTGCTTCCTGGTGGGTGTTTGGTCTCCCTGGTGTGGGAGCGACGCCCGTGGTCCTCTGGGCCCAGGCCCGCCCCCCCACTTGCATAAGCTTCAGCTCAAGCTAGAATCGCCCCTTTGCTCTATCTCTTATGCGCATGCGTGATTTTGCACGCTTGCGCACTATGGGAGGTCAGAACCTGTGACGTCACACGCAGCCGATGGATGGGTTGAGGACTACATAAGCAGGCTTTTGCCTGGTTTAGTGCAATGGATGCCAGCTCCAGGAGGGAACACATCTTTTCAGGGGAGAGTCAGGTAAGATTAGCTGCTATTTGTATACCGCTGTTTAATGTGAATATGAATCTATTGATTCATTGCCTCCCCCCCTCCCCCCTCTTATGGGCTTGGAGTTAGGCAACTTCTGCTTTACTCATTATGATCTCCCCTTGTAATTTTGAGACTGTTTGCTCTGGTTCGTGGCTCCTAATTGAAGTCCAAAGCTGTACTGACTGTCTGTGTAAACCACAGGGGTTTACATGCACATCTTAAACCTGTTTTTTTCACCTGTCTTGTTCACTCTGGACTCATTAAAGTACTATTTGTTACCCCAGGTTATTTATCTAGGTACTGATAAACTGATAACACTACACCATCTCCCAACCCCCCTCGTTTCCCCTTTCCCCCCTCTTTCCTTCTTTCCCTCTCCCCCTTCCTCCCCTCTCTATTCCCCCCCACTCTTTTCCTTTCCCCCTTTTTGTTCCCACCCCCCATTTCCCTGCCCCCCCCTTTTTGCCCTTCCCTCCCCCTCCTTTTCCCCATCCTTTTCTCTCCCCACCCCTTTTCCCGTCCTTTTCTTTTTTCCCTTTTTCCTCTTCCCTCCCCCGCTTTTTTCCTTTCTTTCCTCTTCCCCTTCCCCAAATTTTTTCCCCTTCCTCTTGTATATGAATTTACACATACACAGCATCGTTTACATATATATGTTGTACTACAGCTTTATTCCTCGTCCATTTGCAATGTGTCCCCCACATCTGTCGTAGGCGAAATTCTGGTGGTGTTTGATTCTGGCCATAAAATATTATATACTTTTATAAAAAATTATGTGTATTCTGTCCAAACAGGTACTGAGATAGTCCATTCCCTCTCCCCCCTGTGGCGACCTGTTGGGGACAGGTCTCCATTTTTTCAATATCTCGATCATGTTCATGTCTCCCACTGTACACTCCATGAAATGCTGGAAGGTGGCTGGAGCACCTGACAGACCCTGTGGCATCCTATTGAATTCGAAGAACCTCAGAGGGCAAATGAAGGCAGTATTTCCCCGATATTCAGGGTGCATGGGTATTTGGTAATACCTACTCTTCAGGTCTAGCACACTGAACTATTTAGCTCCTGACAAACTTTGAAGGGGGTCTTCAATTCATGGAGTGGTGTATTAGTCTTGGATCATTTTTTGATTCAGGGTATGATAGTCGATACACATGCAGAGGGTTCTATTTTCCTTCCTCACTACAACTATAGGGAAGGCATATGGACGATGAGAATCTCTAATAACACCTGTTCACTTCAGCTCAGCCAGTTGTTCTCGAAGATCCTCCAAGTCGCTCAAAGGAATTCTTCGGGCTCTCTCCCTGAAGGGTTTATCTTCGCTGAATCTAATTCGTTGAGCGCTCTTAGCATAGCCGACATCATAGTCACTCTTTGAAAACAGCTCCTTCCATTGCGAAAGTCTCTCCTTAACGCTCTCCTTCCATTCTGTAGACAGCGGGAGTCATGAGGAAAAAATTAATCTTCATCCACTCCTCTTGCGTCTCCCCCCACTATACCTATTGCTCCCTCCGGGGTTGCTGCATTCATCTGCCCGAGTAGCATCCGGGGGAATGTCTGATTGGAGATTCAGTGATGTTCCTCACACTGTTAGGCATCTTCCCACGACTTTGATTCAGAGCCTTGTGCAAGATTATTTCTGGAATCACCTCAACCCCAGCATCCTTTCCTTGAGAATCGGTTTCAAGGAAACGGAAGGGCCCAGGCTGATCCCAGGTTAGCTTGACAGTGGCTCTCAAACAGGTGATTTCACCAGGTTGCAATACTCAGAGCCGAGCTTCCACACCTTCCCAACTTCCCCAACAGGGGGCTTCTGCTCTTGCAGAACACACTGATAGGCTTGTTGCAACTGAGGATGAACGTTCTCAGCTTGCACATCTTTCTTCATGGCTATAGGAGTAAGAAGCCTCTGTACCAGATCAATATTTGTCCCTGGTCAAAGGTCTCAGATTTCTCCGTCACCGGAGAGCTGAAAGTCAGCTTCAACAGGATGTATCCATCATAAGGGAACTTCTGCATCCCAATTCCCCAAATCTCTAGTTCTTCTAGCTTTTGGAGCGGTATGTGCTTTAGGTGTTTATCATAGAATGTCTTAATACAGCAGTGTCACTTGGGCACCTGTATCTAATTCGTATATACCTTCAACTTGAATAGAGATTATTGGCGAGGGGCCCACTTATCGTTCGGGCAGTTTGTTGGAGACGGGCTCTGTAGTCTGCACCTGCACATTTTTCTTGCCTCATATTTGTCTCTGCTGAGGTCTTTTCTTGAGCCCAGCAGAATGGTGTGCATCAACCTCCCGTGTATGTTCACCTCAGGGCATTTTGCCAGAATTCCGGCGGGCAGTCTGGGACCGGCTTCTTAATCTCCAACTGTAATGTTGTATTGGAGCTTTTAGGCTGTGGGTCCTCCGTTGTCTCCTTCACTGAGGTCCCTTAAAGTTTCCTGCTTCCTGAGGAACAGCTTCTTTAACACTTTCACAACTTCTGCTGTAAGGTCAGCCACACTCTCCCCTTTGTGCTTTGAAGTGACCCACTTCCCTGCATCTGTAGCATCTTATCCTAGATAAGGTTGAAATGAAACTAGGCCTAACTTCTTTGGATACTTCCTTTCCTGTGGCCAAATCTACAATTGCCTGTTGGACATCTGAGAGAGACTTCTGCAGGTTTGCCTGGGTGTACTATAAGAGAAAGGAAAAGTGGGACTTTACATGAGGTTTTGATTTGTGGGGGTGAAGTAATTTAAAAGTATATTTAATTGGCATATTGAGTATGACAATATATAACAATAATGCACATAGTAAAGATGATTTCATATATATACACACACACACACATGGTGTGGACTTCATGAATACATATAAATATACATATCAATTTGACGACATATAAAATTGACAAAAAATTAGTATGGATAAAATAGATTATTGCAAATTCATATACATACACGTCATCTAACGGGCATTATGCAGTGTGGTAAATAGTAGAGAAACAGTACTTTGGTGCGTTTTTGGTTGTAGAAGATGAATCTAGAAAAGTTCCTATTAACAGGCATAAGAATGCATCCTAAAAGTCTGACGCGTTTTGTGTATGTGAACACTTCCTCAGGGGCGGATGCTGAAATTTAATCTACAATAAACAAAGATAGAATTAATCTAGTGGGGCACTAAGCATAACAGAAATAAACAGTTGCCACTCCTGATTACTTACAATGAGTGGAATGAAATGGTATGTGGTAGACGTGGGGCCAGGACCAGAGAGTTGTCTCCACTACCTGCATAAAGTTTTTGTGCATCTCAAGCTGTGCCTGCATTACTTGAGCTAAAATATCAGGCATTGCTGTAATGGATGAGGCTTGATGTGTAGTTCGCTTGGACTGCCCAGCATCTTTCTCATCCCCATCCTCCAGAGGGTCCCCTCCTGCTTGGATAGAGTATGTAAGAACTTTCTCTTTCCTGGGTGTTTGTTTTGATGCAGGAGCTCGGGTCTTTCTTTTTCAACAAAACTTCCTCTTCTCTCACAATCCTAATAAGGTCTGGGTATGTTAAGGATTTGCATCGCTCAGAGGCTTTAAACTGGATCCATATTGGATCAGAGTGTAGAGCGCCTCTCAAGATCTGTTTCATTCTGGCTTGGTCTAGAGCTGTAGATTCTATCCCCTTCCTTAATACAATTTGATATAATATCTTGTTTAGCCTTTTGATGTACTCAGACAAAAGTTGAAAAGTGCGCTCGAATTGATAAATTCGATCTGTTCGACAAAACTCTTCTTGCAACAGCCCATTCTTCGAGGGCCTGCTCCATCCAAGTCTCGTACTCTTCCTCCCCTTTTTGCACTGGCTGTGCCCCTGAAAAGAGTCTCATCTTCCTGTATCCAGCCCCGGAGTTGGTGACATTGGTCTGATTACACTTATGCCGCGTATACACAAGCTGACTTTTCGACGGACAATTAGACAGTGTGTTGGCTTCATCGGAACTGCAGCCAGCTGACTTTTTCGGTCGAAAATCTGACGGACTTTAGATTTGGAACATGTTCCAAATCTGTCCGACGGACTCGAGTCTGGTCGAAAAGTCCGCTCGTCTGTATGCTAGTTTGACGGACGAAAACCGACGCTAGGGCAGCTATTGGCTACTGGCTATCAACTTCCTTATTTTAGTCCAGTCGTATGTCATCACGTACGAATCCATCGGACTTTAGTGTGATTGTGTGTAAGCAAGTCCGTTCGTTGGGAAAGTCCGTCGGATAAACCGTCGGACCAGTCCGGTCGAAAAGTCCGCTCGTGTGTACGCAGCATTAGTCATGAAATTTCCTAGAGCAGTGAAAAATTCTGCGCCCAGAGTAACTGAGGTCATAGACATGGGTGTTTCATCGACTGGGATGGTGTGACTTGAGCTTTCTTGGTTTGAGCATTTTTGACTTGAACCTTCCTGACTAACTTCTGACCCTCTCAACTGGATTAGACGAGCTTCAATGCAGTCAGTTAGTTGAATGTTAGGGCCTTGAAAGCAGACAGGGATTCCCCTCCTCTATTTCAATAGCACGAGAGTGTGGGAAGTGTCCTGACTCATCTTCAGATCCAATACTGACACTATCCTCCCAGGAGCTAGAGCCTCCACCACTTGTTGGATTTGCACTTCCGTCCATGCAGTCCTGGGGATCTCTGCCACCATACTTAGCTCCAGGTGACCATTTTCCTCCTCACACCAATGAGCTGCAGCAGTCGCATCCATGTCAATTGTCTTTGGCTCATTTCCTTTGGGTCTAACTAACAGAACAGAGGATTTCCTGGATGAGCCCCCACATGTAGCACTACGCCTGCAGGAGCCACTGGTTGAATTGGGTCCTCTGTTATTATCTTGACCTCTACAAAGACCTCTGTATCTCTGACACCTTGGGTATACCTGTCAATAAGCTCATATTGACAACTTTTGGTAGGCACCTCAGGGACACCCTGTAATAAGACTTGAGACCTTAAAGTATGGTAACAAGTATGATAACAAGTTATATTAAAAATATGGGTAGTCAAAAATAACAGGGAATCACAATATAGTACACCTTTTTGCATAAAAAATTTCAAGAATGCCCCTTTTCGGGCGCCGGGCGCCTGAATTACAGTGGCGGGGTAGTTTTTGAAGCACCTGATTAGAGCCATAGGCTCTAATAGGCGTCAAAAAAGGTGACCTGCAAGATCACCCAGGTGTGTTAGAAAAGCGAATGAATATTCGCTTTCCTAACACTGAAAAGCCTCTCTGCCAATCAGGTGCTTGGGTCTGTTACCAGTCACCTGATTAGCTGAAATGACAGGCGCTGTGATTGGACGCCTATCAGGCATCCAATCATAGGAGAGGATGGGAGGAAAGGATGGCAGAGGACATCGAGGACATGGAGGAGCATGGAGGACACCGCTCGCCGCCGTCACCCGCTGCCCCACCAAGACAGGGTAAGTGTCAGGCAGACGGCGAGTGGGTGGGGGGCACAGTGGCAGCATTTGATGGCACAGTGGCAGCATTTGATGGCACAGTGGCAGAATTCGATGGGCACAGTGGCAGCGTTCGATGGGCACAGTGGCAGCATTTGATGGCACAGTGAGGCTGCAATTGAGGTTTTTTTTTCCGAATTTTTCATTTTGTTTGCGCTCCCCCCAAAAATTTTGAGCACCAGCTGCCACTGTCACACACCAGTCACTTTCCCAGACTCCTCTCTGGCTTCCAGGGTTCTCTTATTTATATAACTCCTCCCCTACACCAGAATGCTGGGCTTTGAAGTCTTTGTGTCTGTTTAGTCATGGAGATCTTTCTGGCTGGGACCACAACTCCCAAAATGCAATCCTCTTTACTGATGATGAAGCCAAGTTCACAAAGCTCCATCTTGTGGCAGAAAAAAGGAACTTCTCGCAATAAAGATCAACTATGATAATGCATTAGTAAAACTGCACCTTTCAGTTACGAGCCTTGTTACACGTTTCTGGGGGGTCAGTAAAACCATGTGTTTGACCCCCTGTGATTACTAAACATACAGCTGCTACCAGTAATGTTGCCACCTGTACGGGATTCACCCGGACAGTCCGGGTTTTGAATCATGTGTCTGGGTTTCAGTCCACCTGAAACCGGACACATTGTTCAGACCAGAATATGGCTTGGAACAGGGCTTGACAGAAGGGTAAGGGGGAACTATGTGCATCGCATTACTATTCTCTTTGGAGTGCCCAAAGGTGTCCCAGGTCCAGTGCTGTATTTTGGCCTAGGCCAACAAGGCCCAGGCCTAGGGTGGCACTTTGTCCAGGCCTTAGGGTGGCACTTTGGCTGCCGCCCCCCCGCACGAAAAAAGCCCCCCCTCTGCCTCCCGAGTCAGTCCATTCACTGCAGGAAATTGCTGGCCGAGCGTCCAGCACACACAGCGTGTGCTCACAGTTCCCCCTCCCCTTCCCCTCTGCACAGACAGGAGAGAGAGAACTTGTCAGCATCTTCTCAGCCTTTTCTCCGGTGTTGTGATTCCAGGGTCGCTCCGATTGTGTCTTCAGTGGACAGACCCAGCTACAGTCTGCATATCCTGGAGGGTGAGAGTAAAATACTGATCCTCTTCACTGTCTCTCCTTAAACCTCACACAGGGCTTATCTGTGCTCTGACTTGTTTCTCCTATCATCTCCTTGTTATCTGAAATACGACTCTCTGATAATTAACCCTCTGTGTCCTTGCTGTGCTTTACTACTCTGTTTCAATGGACACATGTAAACTACTGCTTACATATATGATTAACTCTTTACAGCTCAATATCTGCAGGCTGGTGCTTCTGGAAGCAATGGATGTCAACACCGTAGTGTCTGCTTGTATATGTGGTTAACCTTTCATAGCTACTTGCATCTCTAAGCCCTGGTTCACATTGATGCTACTTTGAAATCACGCTACTTCACTTGAAGTAGCACGATTTCAAAGTAGCAAGGTCAGCGCGATTTCAGGTGCTACTTGATACACATCTGTGTGGCTTCATTCACAGAGGTCTATTGAAGTCGCACCTGAAATCGGCAAAAGTAGTACAGAAACTACTTTTGCAAATCGGTGCGATGCTGCAAAATCGGTGTTGCACTGATTGGAACAGTGCCATTGCCTCCAATAGCCTGTGACTTTTCATGCGATTTGATCTCTCAAATCGCATGACAAATTGCTCCAATGTGAACCTAGGCTTAGGCTCAGTTCACACTGGCTTTGATGGGCACTGATGAGGCAGCTTTGATGGGCACTGATGAGGCTGCTTTGATGGGCACTGATGAGGCTGCTTTGATGGGCACTGATGAGGCAGCTTTGATGGGCACTGATGAGGCTGCTTTGATGGGCACTGATGAGGCAGCTTTGATGGGCACTAATGAGGCTGCTTTGCTGGGCACTAATGAGGCTGCATTGATGGGCACTGACGAGGCTGCATTGATGGGCACTGACGAAGCTCCATTGATGGGCACTGACGAGGCTGCATTGATGGGCACTGACGAGGCTGCTTTGATGGGCACCGACGAGGCTGCATTGATGGGCACCGAAGAGGCTGCATTGATGGGCACAGAAGAGGCTGCATTGATGGGCACCGACGAGGCTGCATTGATGGGCACCGACGAGGCTGCTTTGATGGGCACCGACGAGGCTGCTTTGATGGGCACTGACAAGGCTGCATTGATGGGCACTGATGAGGCTGCTTTGATGGGCACTGATGAGGCTGCACTTGGTACCCACTTTTAACCACTTCAATACAGGGCACTCCCCCCCCCCCCTCCTTCCTTGACCAATTTTTAGTTTTCAGCGCTGTCACACTTTGAATGACAATTGCGCGGTCATGCTACACTGTACTCAAATTACATTTTTATCATTTTTTTCACACAAATAGAGCTTTTCTTTGGTGGTATTTAATCACCGCTGGAATTTTTATTTTTTACGCTACAAATAAAAAAAGACTGAAAATTTTCAAAAAAAAAAAAAAAATAATTTTTCTTAGTTTCTGTTATAAAATTTTGCAAATAAGTATTTTCTTTTGATAAATTTTGACCAAAAATGATGCTGCTACATTGTTTTGGTAAAAATAACCCAAATCAGTGTTTATTTGGTGTTGGCAGTGATGGGGGACAAACAGATGTTTTATGGGGACACTGACATGTGTATGGGGACAGGGGTGACCGTGGTGCTTGGTGTACTGTTTGTGGGGTGATCTGTAACAGCTCTCTGTGTAAAATCATTCTCGCACAGAGAGCTGTCATAGATCTGCAGATTTCCCGATCCCATGCGTCTCTGTTTACATTGTGACGGCTGCGATTGGACACAGCCGTCACATGATCGGGAGGGCCGATCACAGCACCCATATCCTGATCTGTGGATTCTGTGATCATAATGATCACAGGATCAAGCCGCAGCGCGCCTTGTAGCCATGCTGCGAGCACTCGCTCTGAGGAACGTCCACTCAGGACAAGGAATTGACCACCTGGCCGTTTATGTGCAGTGGCCGGGTGGGAGGTGGTTAATGTACAGAGAGAAAGAGGTGGAGCTCTAAGAAGAAAAGATGGAGCCTAAAAAGGAAAGGGTGTGGTTTACAGATGACAGGGCGGGTCTTAAACAGGAAGGGGCATGGCACTGACAGGAAAGGGTGGGTCGTATTTAAATTAGGGGGTGCACAAGTTTAGTCAGGCCTAGGGCAGCACAAAACCTAAATACACCTCTGCCCAGGTCTGTTACAATCCTATAGTGAATACTAAAACAAAAGAAATTTACTTGCACCGCTAAAGTGTTCGGCTTTGGCTTGAAGAAAAAGTGGCAACCCTAGCTACCAGCTGAACACATGCCTCGGTCACCACAATGCTGTGCTTAAACAGCATGTTGCTCTCACCAAATGCGATAATGCAGTTCAATGGGGCTATGCTGCAGCTGCCCTGCATGTGACTGCAGAGTGGTAGTACAGCAATTATCAGGTTAAGGGCCCATTCACACCAGGAGCTGCATGTGAATCACACAGGAATGCTGTGTGGTTCCTGTGCAATTCACATGCAGTTCTGTGCAGTGTGATTTCAGCCCCATTCATTTTGAATGGGCTTAAATCGCACTGTAACAAAAGTAGTGCATGCACTACTTTTTGAAATGCATGGCAACTTCAATGCATGGTGCTTTTGTACCATGTGATCTGGTGTGGGCAAACGCACTGCGTTTACGCTCTGCATTTTGGGTGTCGTTAATTTTGCACTGACCCCTGCAGTAGATTGCAAGGTCAGCACAATTGGAATACAGTGTGGGAAGCCACATAGGAATGCGGCTTTCCCGAACTGCATTCTAGTTTGAATGGGCCCTGAATCAAGTGGTGAGTAGGCAACATTTTACCTCCTCTCATACTCTCAAAGAGCTCTGAAAAAAAATCCAAGCATGGTTCACTTTTCAGAGGAGTAACAGTCACTACCACACTATAGCTAGCCATAGACAGATCAAAATTTGTCCAGCTCAGCAGAAAACGGAAGCAGCAGACTGCTTATACTGAAGTCGATTTATCGATTTATCAACAAGCCTGTCTGTTTTTTTAGTACAATCACCGCCGCGGGGTATAGCCAGCAGCAATGATCATTGTATTCTGACGGCAGAGAAATCTCCCACTGTCAGAATACAATAGCGCAGTGGGAGAGATTACCCCATAAACACTGCCCGTGTTGATGAGGGAATTAAACAAATTGTTATTTAACATATTTTTTTTTAAACCTTTACAAACGTTATTTTACCTGCTCTGTGCAAGGGTTTTGCACAGAGCATCCCCCCAATCTTCTTCCTCTGGGGTGCCCCGCCGGCGCTCCTCCCCTTCATTGGGTGCTCCCACGGAGAGCCACTTTCCATGGGGGCTGTGCGGGCGCACTCCCATGTCCCGCTGCTGCGTCCATTGACACAAACAGCGGGACTCGGCCCAGCGTCACTGGATTTGATTGACAGCAGCAGGAGCCAATGGCTCCTGCTGCTATCAGTCTTTTCAATGAGGATCTGAGACAACGGCTGGGGCCGCTGGGCTCTTGCACATCGCTGAAACGCACAGAATGCATTAAGGTGAAAAACTTGGAGACTTTACAATCCCTTTAAGCACATCTCTTTCCTTCAACCATAGTTGAAGGAAATAAAATGGTAGGACATATGGTCAGCCCATAAACCAGCCCTAAGAGTATCCAGCTAAACAAATTCAGGGAAGTAAAGTGTGAATCTCCTCACCTGATAACAGAAATTTCACTGCAGGGTCAGGCTAAGCTTTATATATTGCTGGGACATTATACTGTGATCTCTAGTTCAGGCTATGCTGACAGGTCTGGCAATTGGAGACAGATACTGAAGGGGCGGGCTGGGCCGGGGGACAGTGTGTCAATTGCCCCCCAGGCCACCTCAAACTTATATTCAAAACGGCCAGCCCCGCGGTCGCTGCCCGCTGACAATTTTTTTTCTTGTGGACTCGCAGGAAGTTGGGCAGGGGGCACGGGGGGGCGTCCAGTCAGCCGCCAACTAGCTGACGCTGTAGCATTCCGGGAGTTGTAGTCCACGGCTGCGCTCAAGCTCCCGGTGGGTGGAGAGCAGCGCAACTAGGAAACTACAACTCCCTGATCTTGGTGGCAGGCAGAGGCAGGGCGTGCTAGGGAGTCAGGATGTGCATGACTTTGACTGGCTCGAGCTGCAGGGCTGGGCACTGGCTGCAACTTTACTTGACCCCAGGACAGGAGCATCACCCCCCCCCCCAGCACTGGATGAGGCTGTGAAAGGACCTACTGAGCTGAGCTGGCAGCTGCCAACGCTGAGGTGAGAGACCCTGACACCCCCAGCTGACCCCCACATTGCATATATCTCCCCCATACACCCCATTTACCCTGCCCCAGTTGCCACCCAGTAACCTTAAAATAGCCCTCAACACTGTGGGTCCCGCTGGAAGCTGGTTATGGCCTGTGGATCCTGCTGGGAGCTGGCCATGGCCTGTTGTTCCTGCTGGCTATGGCCTGTGGGTCATGCTGCCCACCACCTGTGGATCTTGCTGGGAGCTAACCATGGCCTATGGGTCCTGCTGGCCAGGTCACCCTAGGCTAGTTGCCAGCAGGCCCCACAGGCCCATGGCTAGCAGGTCCATCAGGCCAGCAGGACCCACAGGTCAGCTTCCAGCAGGACCTACAGGCCATGGCCAGCGGCCAGCAGACCCACAGGTCAGTGGCCAGCAGGTCCTTCTGGCCATGGCCTGTGGGTCCTGCTGGGAGATGACCATGGACTGTTGGTCCTGCTGGCCTGATGGGCCTGCTAGCCATGGCCTGTGGGGCCTTCTGGCCACTAGCCTAGGGTGACCTGGTAAAACCAGGTGGGCATAGATGGTGAGCTGATTCAGTGGTTCAGTGGGCCACTTGACTGGACTTGCCCCCCAGGCCTAAGGCTGCCAGCCCTCCCCTGGTGCACTGGTAACTGAAGTTAGTAGTGCTAGGGCAGCCTGTTACAGCGGTAAATCAGCACACACTGTCAGGTCCGGTTCACACTGATGAGATATACGCTCCAACTTTGGGAGCACATGTTACATGACATGTATAAATCAATGGTTCCCTATGAAAGCCATCTTAACTGGTCTGACTTGTGTCTGTCCAACTTTGAAAAAGGTTCCTGCTCTACTTGGTCTGACCTGGGCACAATTTCAGCCCATTGATTTGAATGTAAGTCGCATCATCATCTTAACTTAACCTGACTTGTGGCATGCTCTGAGGATCTTGAAGGGGGACCCCATGCCAAAATGTAAAAAAAAAAAATGGCATGGGGTTCCCCCCTATTCCATACCAGGCTCTTTGAGTCTGGCATGAATCTCGAGGGAAAAACCCCACGCCAAAATAAAAAATTTGTGGGGTTCCCCCAAGATTTTAAGGGGAACCCCTATGCCAAAATAAAATAAAAACAGCATGGGGTCCCCCCAAAAATCAATACCAGACCCTTATCTGAGCAAGAAGTCTGGCAGGTCAAGAAAGGGGGGGCGAGCGAGCGCACCACCCACCCACCCCTTCTGGACCATACCAGGCCACATGCTCTCAACATGGGGGGGTGGGTGCTTTGGGGCGATTGAGTCCTTAAGCAAGTTGGAAAGTTAGCTGCTACCCCAACCGGGAGGGAAAGGGTTAACTTATTTCCCAGGTCTTTGTTCTCGTCAGGCTGCTGCTGGGCTCTGCCCCCCCCCTCCCTGTGCATCTAAAAGCAGGAGGGAGCTCTGCCCAGACCAGTCCAGTCTCATGGGAGCAGGAATGGCTGACAGCTATCATGTAACCCGATCCTCCAGAACAAAACTTTCTGACTTTACAACCCCTTTAAGGGGTGTAATGCAAGTAACCGGTGCACAGTCTACAGCTTGGCTCACCAGCACATTGGGGTATGAAGATATCTGTACAAGGAGTTAGGCTCCATGCACGCTAGTGTTTAGCACCTAAACGCTATTAGACCCCCCCCTTTTTAAAAGAAACTACAGAAACGCTAGTAAAACTCTACTGCCCTGTACACATGGTCGGATTTTCCGACGGGAAATGTTCAATGGGAGCTTGTTGTCGGAAATTCCGACCGTGTATAGGCTCCATCGGACATTTTCTATCGGAATTTCTGTCACATAAAATTTGATATCTGGATCTCAAATTTTCCGACAACAAAATTCGTTGTCGGAAATTCTGATCGTGTGTATACAATTCTGTCGCACAAAGTTCCACACATGCTCGGAATCAAGCAGAAGAGCCACACTGGCTATTGAACTTAATTTTTCTCGGCTCGTCGTACGTGTTGTATGTCACCGCGTTCTTGACGTTCGGAATTTCCGACGAGATTTGTGTGACCGTGTGTATGCAAGACAAGTTTGAGCCAACATCCGTCGGAAAAAATTAATGGATTTTGTTGTCGGAATGTCCAATCGTGTGTACAGGGCATTACACTCTTAAACGCTCCTAAACCAACGCTGCTACAAAAAGCTATTACTAGTGTTTTTTATACAGCATTTTTTAGCCTCAAAAAAGCACCAGTGTGAATGGAGCCCTAAAGTGGAAGTAAAGTCCACTTTTCAACTTGTACCTATAGGTAAGCCTATAATAAGGCTTACCTGTAGGTACAGTGAACATGCACTCTGAAGAGACAGCATACCCATGCCGTACCTTCAGAGCTCGATGCTGGGGCCATTCATACAGCTGGAGCCCTCAAACCCGGAAGGAATACTGGGTGAAGATGGAAGTTTCGTGTGCAGGTAAGTCTATCATAAAGTGCTAGTATGCATTGCACAATATGACATAACGCTGCATGGGGACCAATTTGTTATATTTTGGGGGGCAATTTACTACTGCTTTAATATAGTGTGTAAATACAATAGTTACCAAAGGTAACGGAGGTTTGGCAAGCAGACTGTCATAACCATGTACATATGACAGGTGGGATAGCCTCTTGCAGAAAGGAAAGGTGTTGTCAGCACTCCTTCTGCAGCAATCCATCTCCCAAAGGAACCCCCGTGCCAGGCAAGTGACCCTGTTTTAGGTGCCTAGAATAGCTCCCCACTCCTACAAGTACACCTAAAAAATTGACAGGCAGACCTTATAAGAAATCCTGTGTAAAAGGGGCCCATGGCTGTATCAATGGCTGTGCGAATAGTCAGAAAAAGTTATGGCTTATCTCAGCTTGCAATTGCATTATACATATTTCGTGGCTGCAGCTATTACGACAGCTGCATCCATAAATTCTTGTAGCTAGGATTCACAGTGTGGTGAAACCCCTGTGCAAATGCACCATAAGGCCCCATTCACACCTGAGCGTAGTGTTTTCAGGCAGAAAGGAGTGTTTTACCACGATTTTGTATAGGTCAAAAGGTCACCAATAATACAAAAGGTGGGGTAAGTGGCGCTCCCTCATACGGGGTAATGTAAAGTTAAGGCACCCTACACAAAGAATACCAGAAAGGGCTGCCTTTGATAACGTTGATGATGAAACGCGTAAGCCAGGGCTACACACGCATCTACGTCATTCTGGTACGCAAACAGGAGGTCTGGAACGCAGCTGGAGTGCACGCTGCGAGACAGCTCTTCCTGCTTTGCTTTTTCTTTACTACAATACTGTAGTGTGCTTTTGCTTTTAAAGTTTTTTAATATAGCCTTTTATAAAAAAATACTACAATATGGGGCTATTTCATATCTTTTCCTACAAGCGTTTCATCTATGGACAACATGTGGATATCCTCTGAAGTGAAATCTTACCCCACCTTTTGTATTATCTAAATTAACCCCCCCGTATGAGGGAGCACCACTTACCCCACCTTTTGTATTATCTAAATTAACCCTCTAGGGGGCTTATTAGGGGAGGCTGCATACCTCATCCTTATCCTAAGCGCGGAGGTTAGTTTGATATTCCAAAAGCTCACCGATGTAAAAAGCAGAAAAACGCCCAAATCTGCCAAAAAAAAGGTTCTAGAACTTGTTTGAGCTTCAGGCATTTTGGAGCTTCTGGCTTCAGACATTTTGGAGCGGAGATATGAACCATCTCCACAGAATAGTAGATTTTTTCCCCTCCAGCGTTTTGTAGCTTCAGGCTTCAAGCTACAAAACGCTCAGGTGTGAATGGGGCCTTAGACTCAATAGTAGCCAAACTTACTGTGCAACCTGAGCATTGCAAAGGGCACCATAATGTGGTGGATAGTACACTGGTTTTATGAATTGCAAAAAATAAGTGTAGCGCTAAATAGTGGCTAAGTGAATAAATAAAAAGTATGCATCCAGAACACCTGAATCACAAAAGGTGAAATGGATACAAAAACTGTGAACAAAAAAATATATAATGTATGACATCAAAATGAACCCCAAAGTGCTGTGGAGTAATAGCAATGAACAAAATAATAAAAAGGCCGAATGTCCACATGTAATGTGTCCAATAGTTGGAGAACTTTCTCTTCTATCTTCAACCGAAGCAGAAAGTGCACCAAGAAACATGAAAAGACATTCAGATAGAAGGGTGGGTACTCTTACTAGATCGGGTGGACGTACATACTGTACGGCAGTGCGTCTAAAAGGCTTTAGGGTACTGGATCCCCAATGGTGAGATGATGCCAAACTGGATGGTATCCTGCAGGCTGCAGACTCCAATCCACTCGAGGTTGGGAGATGGTTCCGAACGAAGGTTCCAAAGTGATCGGCAGCCGAACCAATCCAAGAATGGTGATGGTCCACAGATGGTCAACAACGCCGTTTTGCTTGGAAATAATACAGTCTGTTCCCAGGCATTTCACCTGTAGACACAATAGGGGGTTGATTTACTAAAACTTGAGAGTGCAAAATCTGGTGCAGCTCTGCACAGAAACCAATCAGCTTCCAACAAAACGGCATTCTTGACCATCTTTGGACCATCACCATTCTTGGATTGGTTCGGCTGCCGATTTTTTTTTTTTTTTTAGACGCACTGCCGTACGGTATGTGCGTTCACCTGATCTGGTAAGAGTACCCACCCTTCTATCTGAATGTCTTTTCATGTTTCTTGGTGCATTTTCTGCTTCGGTTGAAGATAGAAGAGAAAGTTCTCCAACTATTGGACACTTTACATGTGGACATTTGGGCTTTTTATTATTTTGTTCATTGCTATTATTCCACAGCACTTTGGGGTTCATTTTGATGTCATTATATATTTTTTGTTTACAGTTTTTTGTATCCATTTCACCTTTGTGATTCAGGTGTTCTGGATGCATACTTTTTATTTATTCACTTAGCCACTATTTCGCACTACACTTATTTACTTATTTTTGCAATTTCTGATTGGACTTGGTTTGTTTGTGTGTCAGCAGCGGGTTGCAGTGCTGCAGGCTGACATGATGTCCTCCAGTCTCCAGGCAGGCCAGGTTCCTCCCACTGCAGAGAAGGCACTGTGTGGTGAAAAGGTAGAGTATGATGGGTAGAACTGCAGGTGCCTTGTACCAGAAATATTGCATCACTGAACAGATCCAGGTAGCAGGGACACTAGAGGTTTGGACCCCCCTAAATCTATGCCCTGGAGGTCAGTTGGCAGGTAGTAAAACCACAGATCAACCACTTGCTTTTACCACCACTATGTCCGTGACCTTAGTGACTTGGGTTGCACAACTACTCTGTAAGTAGTATCGCCTGCCCATAAATTCACATATACACACAATTTGGTACATGATATTTGGTTCTTTATTCAGATCATTGCAAGTTATGTATGTAATTCAATATTTTTAAAGTTATTTTAAGTTTTGTCTGTCCTACAGAAGCTATAGCCCATTGTTTTTGTGCTTCAGGAAATGAAAAAGGCAATTCATTTTTCAGTACTAAAAAATAATCTAAGCTGTCACTTTGTTCTTTCCCCATAGATTAATAAAAAATATAATATGTTGTAATTAAACTTTTGTTTATTTTGTGACCGAAAGCAAAATATGAAACTTAACCATGGTAGGCTGATTGGGATATAATTCAAACCTACAAGACGTAAGCGGTACTCCAGGGAAAGAAATCATCTTGTTGCAAACTGATATTAAAGCCACAGACGAGTTCTTCGTTCGGAAGCTAGGGCCAGATTACATTCCACACCCCCTCAGATCAAGCCTAGGTGAACAGGACATGTGGATCTCCTGGGGAATCATTTCCTGCACAGCAGCTCTTTATACAACACCTATATCATTCATTGGCGATAGATTCTCCTGAGGTCATTAAAGATGCTCAGACACAGGAGGCCAACAAAGGCTTTGGAAATTTCCTAAAACCACAATGGAATCTAGCAACAATAGTGTTGAAATGAATACTACATTACATTTAATCCAGAGTTTCTGGCCAGTAGTGGCCCTTTTCCAAATCCTTACTTAGCCTAGTATTACAGTCATAATTAGAAGAGTTTTCTACCACTCTAATTCTTTTGTGGGAACTATTTTTAAAGGAGCCCTGACCAGAATACCTAAAATTGGTCTCCTGTGGAAAAACAGCTATAGAAGGGTAAATAATTAAAGAAAAATTCCAGGTATATAAATATTTTATACCTACAGTCGTGGACAAAAGTTTTGAGAGTGACACAAATATAAATTTTCACGAAGTCTGCTGTTTCAGTGTTTTTAGGTCTTTTTGTCAGATGTTACGATATGATATACTGAAGTATAATTACAAGCATTTCATAAGTGCCAAAGGCTTTTATTGACAATGACATGAAGTCATTGACATGGAGTCAATATTTGCAGTGTTGACCCTTCTTTTTCAAGACCTCTTCAATTCGCTCTGGCATGCTGTAAATCAATTATTGAGCCATATCCTGATTGATGGCAGCCCATTCTTGCATAATTAATGCTTGGAGTTAGTCAGAGTTTGTGGGGTTTTGTTTGTTCACCCGCCTCTTGAGGATTGACCACAAGTTCTTAATGGGATCAAGGTCTGGGGAGTTTCCTGGCCATGGACCCAAAATTTCGATGTTTTGTTCCCCAAGCCACTTAGTTATCATTTTTACCCAATGGCAAGGTGCTCCATCATGCTGGAAAAGGCATTGTTCATCACCAAACAGTTTTTGGATGGTTGGGAGAAGTTGCTCTCAGAGGATGTTTTTGTACCATTCTTTATTCATGGCTGTGTTCTTAGGCAAAATTGTGAGTGAGCCTGCTCCCTTGGCTGAGAAGCAACCCCACACATGAACGGTCTCAGGATGCTTTACTGTTGGCATTACACAGGACTGATGGTAGTGCTCACCTATTCTTCTCTGGACAGGGTTTTTTTCTGGATGCCCCAAACAATCGGAAAGGGAATTCATCTGAGAAAATTACTTTACCCCAGTCCTCAGCAGTCCAATCCCTATACCTTTTGCAGAATGTCAGTCGGTCCCTGGTGTTTTTCCTGGAGAGAAGGGTCTTCTTTGCTGCCCTTCTTGATACCAGGTCATTCTCCAAAAGTCTTCTCCTCACTGTGCGTGCAGATGTACTCACACCTGCCTGCTGCCTTTCCTGAGTAAGCTCTGCACTGGTGGTGCCCCAATCCCGCAGCTGTATTTACTGTAGGAGATGGTCCTGGCACTTTCTGAACTCTCTTAGGCGCCCTGAAGCTGCCTTCACAAATGCAGTGGAAATGTTTTTATGTGATTAAGTTCATTTTCAGTTAGTTGCAATTCATCTGATCACTGTTCATAACTGGAGTATATACAAATTGTCATCCTAAAAACTGAGGCAGCAGACTTTGTGAAAATTAATATTTGTCTCATTCTCAAAACTTTTGGCCACGGCTGTAGTTACAGTGATCCAGTTGGACCAATGTAATTATGTATGTACCATACCTGGCAGATGCACCTGGAAGCTGGAAATTACTGAAGTAGACAGCACTACTACAGTGATCACTAGCTTCCAGATCCTGCTGCAATGTAAAGACAGGAGGATGGCTGCTTGGCAAAGACACCATTCACAATGCAGCAGATCAGCTGCTCGGCACAGGACCCAGAAGCTAGTGAAGATCAGTGAAATAGCATTGTCTACTGGAGTTCTACTTTAACTACCTCCTACCTGTTCTATAGCTGAAAGACAGCTACAGCACAGGCGTCCAGTTCTGGGAGGACATCCGCTTTGTGACCGTTGTGTGCTTTGGACACAGCTGATCACAGATAAGGGTAAAGAGCCAATCACAGTGGGCCTTTACCATGTGATCAGCTGTGTCCAATCACAGCTGGTCAAATGTAAACAGACTTGCCAGTTATGGGCTCTCCTTTCCTCACACAGAGTGCCAATCCGACAGGACACAGTGAGCACATTGTGTACACTGATCAGTGCCTGTCTCATCAGTGCAGCTTATCAGTGCCGCCTATCAGTGCAGCCTTGTCAGTGGCTCCTCATCAGTGTCTACGAGTCCAGCTTATCAGTGCCCATCAGTGCAGTCTCATCAGTGCACATAAGTAGGAGCAGGAGTTTTTGACTGGCTCTCTGTGGAACCGGTTCACATATCTCCGCAGCAGGTCCGGTATGTTTTGCAGAAATATGCTGTGCGTCTTTTGGTCCATTTCAGGTATGCATTCAGCCAAAAATTCAGGCTGAAAGCAAACCCAAAACGGTGAACCAGCACGCACCGGACCCCTGCTGTGAGCCGCATGCGGCTCATATGTGAACTGAGCCTTACACCCTTAGGCCCCCTTTCACACATGAGGACTGTTTGTCCTTTTTTCATCCACCATGGATAAGCATCCATTTACATCCGCCTCAGTCAACATCAGTTTTTGTAGCGGATCAAAGCCCTATTTTTCTTCAGTGAAAAAACAGATTGGACTAAAAACGGATGTAAAATGGACAAACCGCCGGTTTTTGCATGAAAAAAATGGCTCTGGGACTCTAGCTGGAGGATGTAAAAACAGATGAAAAACTGATGTAAATTTCATCAGTTTTTTCTTTGAAAAAACATGACTGAACTGGTTTGGTTCAAGAATTGTCTGTATGCACCTGGACATGCCTTTAAGTTTGTCATGAAGTGTCAATTTTACAGACTGCATACGTGATTGATTGAACTTTATTTCAGCGCACCTTTATCATATTTTGGAATTTTGGCAATTATTGTATTTATTTCACATTATTTTCAGTGTACCTGTATCTATGGTAACACCTGATTTATTCACAATACTGTTGCAATGTGCATACGCGGAGGTAACAGAGTGTAGTGTAGTTGTCATTTCAGTCAGGGGGGTAGCACTCCATCATTTATTGTTTGTGTTTTCACTTGTAGAGGCAGAAAGCAGCATCCCAGCACACAATATAGGTGTCAGTGCCAGTCTGAATCAGCCCTAAATCAATTATAAGTCCATGCACCATGCTGTGTTTAGACAAGCATCTTCCACAAGGTGAGAAATGTGACAGCACACATTGAATGGTGGTTTTTCTACACTGGATAAATGCCGGTATGCAGTGCTGGGACAAGGCCATTTGGTGTCCAGGGCGACGATGGCAAACTGCGCCCCCCCCCCCCGTTTTTTAAGAAAGAATCAATGTCGTTTCAAAACAAGAATATACTTAAAACACTACAAATTCAATTAGGTTTAATGCAATAGAAAAAGAGTTCACTCATACATTTTAATTAAATGTATTTTTATGAAGATCCACTTTAAGTACAAGATGGGCTAACCAACTAAAATTAAAGAGGTTGTAAAAACATAAAAAAAAGTTTTAAAAACGCCCTTTTTTTTCTGGAGCAGTGATTTTAATAATGCTTAAAGTGAAACAATAAAAGTGTAATATTCCTTTAAATTTCGTATCTAGGGGGTGTCTATAGTATGCCCGTAAAGTAGCGCATGTTTCCCATGTTTAGAACAGTTAGAACAGTCTGAGAGCAAAATGACATTTCTAAAAGGAAAAAAAGTCATTCGCGGCTATAATGAATTGTCGGTCCCGGCAATACACATAAAAGTCATTGAATAAAACGGCATGGGAACCCCGCATCGAAATTAAAAAAAAAAAAATGCGTGGGGGTCCCCCCAAATTCCATACCAGGCCCTACAGGTCTGGTTTTGATATTAAGGGGAACCCTGCACCACAATTAAAAAAAAAAATGGCATGGGGTCCCCCTCAAAGTCCATACCAGACCCTTATCCGAGCACGCAACCTGGCAGGCCACAGGAAAAGAGGGGGGGACGAGAGAGCGTCCCCCCCCTCCTGAATCGTACCAGGCCACATGCCCTCAACATTGGGAGGGTGCTTTGGGCTAGCCCCCAAAGAACCTTGTCCCCATGTTGATGGGGAGAAGGGCCCCATCCCCACAACCCTTGCCCTGTGGTTGTGGGGGTCTGCGGGCGGGGGGCTTATCGGTATCTAAAAGCCCCTTTAACAAGGGGACCCCCAGATCCTGCCAACCCCATGTGAACAGATAATGGGGTACATATGTACCCCTACCATTTCACAAAAAAAGTGTCAAAAAAGTTAAAAAAGACAAGAGACGGTTTATGACAATTCCTTTATTAATGTCTTCTTCTTCCATCTTCTTCTGGTCTTCCTTCATCCTTCCTTTGTACTCACTTTTGTTGCTAGCGGTTTAGACCTTAATGGCTGTGTTATTTTGAGGGGACAGCAAATTTACACTGTTATACAAACTGTACTCTCACTACTTTACATTGTAGCAAAGTGTCATTTCTTTAGTGTTGTCACATGAAAATATATAATAAAATATTTACAAAAATGTGAGTAGTGTACTGTATAAATGTCAATGGTCCCAAAAAAGTGTCAAAAGTGTCCGATCTGTCCACCGCAATGTCGCAGTCCCGCAAAAAAAAACACTGACATTACAAGTAAACCAATAAATAAGTAATAAAAATGTCATAAATCTATTTCCTTTTTAGTAGATGCTATAACTTTTGCGCAAACCAATCAATATACGCTTATTGCGATTTTTTTTTTACCAAAAATACGTAGAAGAATATATATCGGCCTAAACAGATGAAGAAATTTGTTTTTTTACATTTTTTTGGGGATGTTTATTATAGCAAAAATGTAAAAATATTGTTTTTTTTTTCAAAATTGTCACTCTTTTGTATTTAGCACAAAAAATCAAAACCGCAGGAGGTGATCAAATACCACCAAAAGATAGCTCTATTTCTGGGGGGGGGGGAAAAAGGGGGAAAAAGGGGGAAAAAAAGGGGGGGGGGGGAAAAAAGGGGAAAAAAAAGGGGGAAAAAAAAAAAGGGGGGAAAAAAAAAAGGGGGAAAAAAAACGGGGGAAAAAAGGGGGGAAAAAAAGGGGGGGAAAAAAAGGGGGGGGGGAAAAAAAGGGGAAAAAAAAGGGGGAAAAAAAAGGGGGAAAAAAAAAAGGGGGGGGAAAAAAAGGGGGGGGGAAAAAGGGGGGAAAAAAGGGGGGAAAAAAGGGGAAAAAAAAAGGGGGGGAAAAAAAGGGGGGAAAAAAAAGGGGGAAAAAAAGGGGGGGGAAAGGGGGGGGGAAGGGGGGAAAAAAAAGGGGAAAAAAAAAGGGGGAAATTCTTCTGGTCCTTAAGTGATTAAGTAAGTTACATGTGTGGATTGGCATGTAATACATTTCTTTATTTTATATTCTTTCCCTGTACTATTTGATTTAAATGAGAACACTTCCTTCTCTTATTCTTCACAGTCTTACATGCCTTACATCTTTTACAATGGAAGAAACCTGTCAAATTTAAAAATATTAAATTCTTTTTTGGTGGATCAGGAATGTTTGGGGCTGACCTGTTCCTTAGATTAGTGGCTTCGCAGTATACAAATTTTGCTTTGCTGGGCAGGCTACTGTGACGAGTTCTGTCCTTAAGCAAGATTGGACAATCTTTTTTAATTATATCTTCTAATGATCTATATTCACAATTGAAATTAGTTATAAAGGCCAGCTCACCCCTACCCCCTAAGTTTTTTAGTCTATCAACTAACAGCCGGTTTCTATCCATATCTTTCACCATATTTTGGGTGGATGTTAAAATGTCTTTAATATAGCCCTTCTCTTTAAATCTATTGAAGAATACCTGCGACTGTTCCACATCGTCTTCTACATTTTTGCAATTAGGCCTGATGCACATCAGTTGCCCTTTAGGTATACCACATATGCATTTAGAATGGTGGCAACTAGCTGTAGGAATATAGCTATTCCTATCGGTCTCCTTGAAAAAATTTTTTGTACTAATGAATCCATCATGTTTTAACAAAACCAGGTCTAGAAAAGTTTGTGCGTGTCTATCCCAACTACCAGTAAACTTTAGACCATAAGCATTTTTGTTAATGTTTCCTAGGAAATTGATCAAGCTGTCTTCTGTGCCCTCTAATAAGACAAAAGGGTCATCAATGTATCTTTTGTAGACGGTGATCTCAGGTATATGACTTCCAAAGATTTTCTGTTCTTCCCATTGGCTAAACAATAATTTGGCCGCACTGGGCGCATATTTGGAGCCCATTGTGATGCCCATTTGATTGAAATAAGAACTATTGTGCCAAAAGTAATTGTTGGCCATAGCTAATTCTAAGGCATCTACCAAAAACAGTTTTTGCTTGGTTCTAAGCTCTGACTTACTATCCAAAGCCTTCTTAGTGGTGGCCAGTACATCCTTTTGTCCAAGACTACTGTACAATGATTCAACATCAATGGTTACAATTAAGAGTATTCTCCCCCACAGGTGCTCCTTCAAGTAGATTGATCAATTGCTTACTGTCCCTTAGGTAAGATGGATAATCCTGAACCAGTGGCTGCAAAAAAAAAAAAGTCCACATATTCACCTATACATGAGAACAGTGAATACCACTTATTATTGGTCTTCCAGGGGGATTGGGTTTATTTTTGTGAATCTTTGGCAATTGGTACAATACCAATAATCTAGGTGCGTCAGTGAAAGGTATCTAGTTAGTATTCCATCTTCATGAGCTTTTTTAACAATAGTTTTAGCAAAGGTCTAAGTTTATTTGTTGGGTTGCTTTTTAACTTCTTAGAAGTGTTGGAGTCGCTAACCAATCCTGTCTAGTTCCTTAACATAAATCAGCCTTGTTGAGGACCACAATCCCCCCATTTGTCGGTCATCCTAATCACTATATCTTTCCTTTTTCCCAATGCTTATATACCTTTATTATTATTACCTTTCTTATTAACTCTCTTGTTTTTAATCATTCTAATGTCCTGTTCTACCATGGATTTAAAAACTTCTAAATATTGATTTGACTTTTTTTTGGGGTTTGAATGTGGATTGATTTATTTCTCAGAGCATTATCCTATACTCCCTAGTGGATGTGTCCCCCAAAATAGGTCACTCCTCCAAGTGTTTAACTACTTAAGGACCGCCTGCCGCAGTTGTACGTCGGCTGTTTGAAGAGGAATACCGTTGTTATGGCAGCAGATAGAGGTCATAACCCCGGTATCCTCTTCAAGAGCGGGCAGTCCGCTTTCAGATAAAAGTGGTCTCAACGGCGGATTTGCTGCGAGATCACTTTTATCAGTGGCGGGAGAGGCCCCCCCGCCGCTCTCCTGTCGTCTCCACAGCTGTCGGTAGAGGCAAAGACTATCGGGTCCTCTTCCCTCACAGGCTGGATGCCGAGTGAGGGAAAGATGGCCCTGCTCGGCTCCACACCATTGGATGGCGGAAGGGGAATTTTTTTTTGTAAAAAAAAAAAAAAAATTTTTTTCTATTATAAGGAATGTTTACATTCCTTGTAATAGGAATAAAAGTGACCCAAAAATGTTTTTCTTTAGAAGACAGTGTAAAAATAAAAAAGTAAAATAAATAAGAAAACTTTTTTTTTTAAAGAGCCCCGTCCCACTGAGCTCGCACGCAGAAGCGAACACACACATAAGTTGTGGCCGCATATGAAAACGGTGTTCAAACCACACATGTAAGGTATCGAGGCCGTGATCATTAGAGTAAGAGCAATAATTCTAGTATTAGACCTCCTCTAACTCAAAACTGGTAACCTGTCGAAATTTTTAAAACTTCGCCTATGGAGATTTTTAAGGGTAAAATTTTGTCGCCATTCCGCGAGCGGGCGCAATTTTGAAGCATGACATGTTGGGTATCAATTTACTCGGCGTAACATTATCTTTCACAATATAAAAAAAAATTGGGCTAACTTTATTGTCTAATCTTTTAATTCAAAAAAGTGTATTCTTTCCCCAAAAAACCGACCACCATTTTATTCTCTAGGGTGTCTAAAAAAAATATACTGGTATATAATGTTTGGGGGTTCTAAGTAATTTTCTAGCAAAAAAAAAAAAAAAAAGATTTTAACTTGTAAACACTGAGTCTGAAAAATAGAGAAATACATTTCTCTATGTCTATAAAGGCATCAAATTTGTTGAAACCCTTATCTGGGGCACATTTTAAACCCAATTCCAAAATTTGTAATTCATTATCCGTAAATATGGCATCACTTAGATTGAAAATGCCCTGTCCTATTGGTCTCTTTTCCTTTTTGTTCTTTCTCCACCCTCTACAACCTCTGGTGAGTCTTTTGGTAGATCGTCTTATTGGCATTGGGGTGTACCCCAATGTTGTCACTGGGGACCATCCTCCTGTTGCCACTGTGGTGGGGGAGGGGGTCTCCCCTGTCCCTGTGGGGCCCAACCTGGATTCCAATGTTGACCTCCTCTTCCACCCCAAAACCTCTCTGGCCCCGATTCGGGTGCCATGCACCCCTCCCCCTCTGGGGCCCGGTGAGTAACCCCGTCCTCTCCAATGAAAACCCCCATACTGCTGACCATTCCTCGGTGATTCATTATAATGGCCAAGGGGTTGAAATCTATTTTATGTGGTGATTGGATTGGCTCTTATATGTTTCCGGGGGTCTATATTCTGGGGCCCTAGGACCCATTCCTCTCTTCCAGCTAGATTTGGGTTACCCCTCCTTCCGTTCATAGCCTGAACTGGAGTGTTGTCCACATTATTCCTATTGGGAGTGGCTGTTGACTCTCACTATACCTACTTGGTCTCGAACTGGTGATGATTGTGTGGACTCTACTAGCACATTTCTCTATTTCTCTGTTCCTCTTGCCATCTATAGACTGTACATCCACTATAATCCTTTAAATCTCTTTGGTACTTTTGTATACTTTTATGCTTAGTATCCTTATCTAGTTTCTCTAAGAATTTTTTAATCCGAGTGGATTTCTCCTTATATTTCTCCTTAAAATCCTCCCATGCTCGCCTCCAGGATTTCTCCAGAGTTTCTCTCATCCTTTGGAACTCCCTACCCCAATCTGTCCTACTGTCCCCTAATCTATCCATCGATCCCTGAAAACCCTTCTCTTTAAAGAAGCCTATCCTGCTTCTAACTAATACATTGTTTTACTTTTTCCATCAGCTTATCCCCCACAGTTATTACCTTTTGTATTAATTGACCCTCCCTCTTAGATTGTAAGCTCTAATGAGCAGGGCCCTTTGATTCCTCTTGTACCAAATGTCTGCCTTCATTTTGTTAAGAGCTGCTCAAACTGTTGGCGCTATATAAATCCTGAATAATCATAATATAATTATATTCAGGGGAGTCCTGAAATGAACTTAACTTTTAATTAGATTATTTTGTTTTCTAATATTTGCAATTTCTTCTTTCTCCTTGAAATATTCAGACTCAACAATTTATGCTTCACTCAGATTGAAAAAAATTGCACCACTCTGAATACAATTCCTTTTCAGACAAACCGTCATTAGGACCCAAATCCAAACGCAGTCATCTGGGGGTCATTTTATTTTTTACATACTGTTCTAAAGTGACTATATCCCACCATATACGTGTTTTCTTAGCAAGTGTATTTTTCAATACTTTAAAATTGTGATCTATATCTTTAGGTGCCGTGCTTTGTGCAGACGAAAAGATTTTATTCAAATCCATATTCCTACTGTTTATAATATCAAATATATCCATTGTTGCAGGTGATATTATCCACTACTTGGATATAAATAAGAGATGTATATGAGTAAATTCACCCGACACCTACGCAAAGGCAATGTGCACAATAACAAACAATATCTATTAATGAGAGTTGCATGTTATGAAGCAAAAATAGCTCAACATTAATAAAACTGAAAAAGTTAATTAACCACGCTCAAATAAAGTGTATGTGCATCCATATAACATAAATATCGTGATAGGTGAATAAAGTGCTCTAAAGTTCCAAAAAATCTCACTAGAGATATGAAGTCCCACAAACACTCTGTTTTATCCAAAAACACTTCTGTGATCAGAAACACCCATGACTCAATGTGTCTTCTTTTCACAGACATTCATATTTGCATCCTACTCACCAGAGCGTGTTGACCCCCATTACAGGTAGTCAAATACAGCATGCGTGGATGTATCCTTTGAAGAGAAAAACCACTCGGGGCAGGTATCGTTGTGTTGCTCCTAAATTCCTGGGTGCTCGTACCGGCTCATATAGAGGTAAAGGAAAGGCCTCTCATAGTGAAGTAAGTCTAAAAGGTTTTACAAAAAACACACTGGCAGCGTGTTATAGTTTAAGAACATAGACAAAGTCTATGACCAGGCCATGTTACTTAGAGGACCAAGTCCATCAACAGTCTGCAGGCGGTCAGACAAGCTGCAAGTTCATACAGGTGAACATGACACGAAAGTGACTCCAGACTTTGAAGAAAGATTATAACAGACTACATGACTATCACTCACAAAGTGAGCACTTAGATTTGTTTTGTCTCACCATATATATTTACCTTTGGGGATATCGACCTGAGTTCCTGGTCCTGCTTGGATTATTTACTCTTATGGGACATGTGCATATGACTATGTGAGTTCAGTGGTCTATATTTTGAGGCGAGCGAAGCCAGTGCTCTTGAGTTGGAGGGTCTATCACCATTGCATCCTGATTTGTCTTCTGTCATGTGGAATCTTCTTGGTGCTTGCTGGGACCTCTAGTCCTCCTTATTTCCCTGATGGATTATTATTGGACTTTTTAGAAGCTCACCCATCATCTTGGGAATACCATGGCTACAGGCGCACACTCCTCGGATGGATTGGTCCAAGAAAGAAGTACTTTTTATATCCTCCTACTGCCGGCAACATTGTCTTGCTCCTGACTTCAAGGACCTTTCCAGTTGTCTGACTGTACTACCCACACCCAGTGTAGAACCCAATATACCAGCATCCTACCAGGAATTTCTCGTTATTTTTAACAAAAAGAAGGCAGATACCCTACCTCCACATCGTCCTTACGATTGCCCCATCGTTACTACCAGGGGCTGAAATCCCTTTTAGTCGTATATTTCCTCTTTCCGAAACTGAACTTGAGACCTTGAGGCAATAGATTGATGAAAACCTTGAGAAGGGATTTATCCGCCCTTCCTCCTTTCCTGCCAGTGCCGGCATTTTCTTTGTTGAGAAGTAGTATAAGACTTTGAGACCATTTGTAGTTTACCGGGAACTAAATAAAATTACCCTTAAAAAACTGTATCAGCTTCCACTCATCCCCGAACTCTTCCAGTGGTTCTGTACAGCTCACGTCTTTACCAAACTAGACCTACGTGGAGCCTATAACCTTGTCCGCATCCGGGAGGAGGAAGAGTGGAAAACAGCGTTTAGAACAAGATTCGGACATTTCAAATATTTAATAATGCCGTTTAAATCGTGCAACATCCCAACTACATTTCAACATTTTATAAATGACATTTTTTGGGAGTACTTAGATCACTTCGTTGTCGTCTATCTCGACAACAGTCTCATAATTTTAACCACTCTGGAACTTCTCAGAACACATGTTAAGAAAGTGCTGTGCATCCATAGAGCACACGGGTTATATGTTAAGGTCGAAAAATGCGATTTCGAAAAGGACTTCAATTGAGCAGGCCTCCACTCAGTGCACAGAAGCAGAAGTCTCTTCCCTAAGAAGTCAGGAGGGGCTCCTATGGCACCAAGACAGGATTTTCGTCTCACAGCAAGCCAGGCTACAAGTGTTAAAAACTTTTCATGACCACCAGCTGGCTACTTTGGGGTCCGAAAGACGACCACTCTGAGATCTGACTGTAAGGAATATGTCAACTCTACAACCTGCCAGTGCAATAAGGGGTTCAACGCCAGATCTTGGGGCCTGTTAACACAATTGCCAGTCCCGGAACAACCTTGAAGAAAGATTTCCATGGACTTCATAGTGTATTTTCCCCCTCAGAGGAATTTACAACCATCCTGGTAGTGGTGGACCGGCTGTCCAAAATAGCGCACTTCTTGCAAATGATGGGCACACCTTCCACCATGGACAGAGAAAAAATCTTTATAAAAGAAATAGTCAGATTGCATGGTATACCAGACAACATTGTGTCAGGTAGAGGTGTGCAATACACCTCTAGGTTCTGGAGGAACCTCTGCAAATTACTGTCCAACGAGATATGCTTGTCCACAGCCTATTATCCACAGAGTAATGGTCAAACTGAAAGGACCAAACGTTAGAGCAGTATCTACAATGTTTTTGTTCTTTTTCATAAGATGACTGGATTTCATTATTGCCTTGTGCGGAATTTGCATATAATAACTCTGTGCACGCTGCTACCAACCAGTCACCCTTCTGGGCAAATTACCGCTTTCATCCTTCATTTTTACCTAATATCATTCCCGAGTCCTCAGTTCCGGCAGTTCAGGACAGAGTAAATTTCATCCAAGCAAACTACCAAATACTCCAGGACACAATGAAGAAGTCTCAAGAAGGATACAAGAAACAATACGATAAGAAGAAAAAAGGAAACCCTACCTTTAAAATAGGGGAAAAAGTGTGGCTTTCATCAGCAAATCTCAAACTGCCATGCCCATCCCAGAAAATGGGACCCAAGTTCCCGTGTCCTTTTGAAATCAAACGTGAAATTAATCCTGTAGCTTTTGAACTTGCCTTGCCAGAATCTTATAAAATCCATCCGGTATTTCATGTTTCACTACTTAAACATGTTATTTCTAGTCCTTTTCCAGGGAGAGAAGTACCCCCACCTTCGGTCCTGGTTGGAGATAAAACTGAATTTGAAGTGGAGTCCATTCTTGACTGTCGTCGGAGAGGTAGGACAATTCAGTTCTTAATTAAGTGGAAGGGGTATTCTGCAGAAGAAAACTCTTTGGATCCTGCGAGCTATGTGCACACTCCTAGGCTTATGCAGAGGTTCCGCAACAGTCACCTTGAAAAATGGGCACGTCCGGGCATCCGGAGGCTGCCCTTTGGGAGGGGGCACTGTCAGGGAAATAGGCACATCCGTATGCGCAATACTACAAGGATGGTGAACCTGCATAGGCAAGGTCACGGTGACGCAGATCAGCGCAAAAGGATGCGCAGCATCACAACCAGACAAACGCGCAGCACCACGATCAGGCAAACGCACATGTGCAATGGCACACGCACGACGTGATAGGGGTGCCACTGCCTATTTAAACCTGCTGCTGACAATGGCGCATCGCTGGTTTATTTTCAGCTTCCCCAGTGTTCCTGTGCCTTGTATCTTCTGCTTATCTGATCTCCTGTGTACCAACCCGGCTTGTCTGACCTGCTCCTTCTGATTCCTTGGCTTGACACCCCGGCTTGTATCCGACTTCCTCCTGCCTGATTCCTGCATCTAACCCCGGCCTGGCTAACGGACTCCGCTTTTCCTGTCTCCTGTGCTAAGGACTCGCTGCTCTTTGATCTCGGACTGTCTTGCTGTGATTGACCCTTGGCCTGGCTCCTGACTCTGCTACCTGAATATCCCACTGGTCCTTATCCACTGGACCTCCTAAGCACGCCTGCTTCCAGTAACTTTGCCTGTCCTACCAAGTTCCTGGCAACCAGCTCCACCAACCAGGCAACCCATGCTTCTGTGGGCACCACATCCCCTGTGTCATCTTCAGGGTTGTGCTGCACTAGGCCACAAGGGGAGCCCTCCCAGCATCTCGGCCTCCTACCTGGCGGCCCTCACTCAAGCAGTGCAATCCCTTCAGGATAACTATAACAGACTGGAAGGATAAGTTCAGAATCTTGCAGGGTCTAACCCTTCAGCCTCCTCTTCAGCTGCAGCTCCAACACAGACTGTTTCAGCTCCTTCAGTTGTGATGCTTCCGCCTGAACCACGGGTCCCTATGCCTGAAAGATTCTCCGGAGACCGGGCTAAGTTTCGGGCCTTCCGCAATGCCTGCCAGCTCTTCTTTGCCCTACAGCCCCGAACCTTTTCACTGGAAGTCACCAAGGTGGGATTTGTAATTTCTCTCCTACAAGGGGAACCACAGACCTGGGCCCACCATTTACTTGAAGTGGACTCTGCTCTAACCCAATCCTTATCTGCTTTCTTTGAAGCCATGGCACAACTATATGAGGATCCTCAACAGACTGCCACAGCCGAATCAGCTCTGTTCACGCTCCAACAAGGCCTCAGACCCGCTAAGGACTATGTTACTGACTTCAGGCATTGGAGCGCGGACACACAGTGGAATGACGCGGCTCTGCCCCACCAGTTCCGCATTGGCCTGTTCGAAGGTCTAAAAGATGACCTTGCTCGAGTGGGTATTCCAAGTACCCTTGAGGCCTTGCTCTCCTTAACCATTCAGATCGATCGTCGCCTCCGAGAAGGTCGATCTGAACGATCAGTTCAACAGAACCACCCGACCTGGATGACAGCTCGAGCTCCGGTTCCTGCAGCACGCTACCTACCCTCACCCAGTCTGAATCCTGCCAATGTCACACCTGACACCTCTGAACCAATGCAGTTAGGTCTGATGCATCAGATCCGGACAGGTGACACAGGAGACCCTGCCATTATCCACTACGATTTACTATCAACACAAGGAACTGCTGATCCTTGATGCCATCACCTCTCCTATGTTTCCCATTATCCTGGGCATTCCCTGGCTGCAGGCCCACAATCCGCACATCCATTGGGCTTCCGGAGAAGTAAAATTCCTGTCATCTTACTGCCAAGAACACTGTTTGACGAAAGATTCAGATTCCTCAGCCACTCTGCTTTGTCTGGACTCCGACCAGAAAAATTGTCAGGTTATTCCTAAACAATATCATGATTACATTGATGTTTTTAGTAAAAAGGGGGCAGACTCTCTTCCACCTCATCATCCCTACGATTGCCCCATCGAGTTGCTGCCAGGATCCGAAATTCCCTTCATACGCATCTTTCCCCTATCTGAGAAGGAACAAGAAGTTTTAAAAACATATATAGATGAAAACCTGGCCAAAGGATTCATTCGCCACTCTACCTCCCCAGCGGGTGCAGGAATATTCTTTGTTGCTAAAAAAGACAAGTCTCTCTGCCCATGTATAGACTATAGAGAACTAAATAAAATCACGGTCAAAAATTGGTATCCCCTACCCTTGATACCCGAACTATTCCAGAAATTAAGGACTGCCGTCATTTTTACTAAACTTGATCTAAGAGGGGCCTATAATCTGATCCGCATTCGGGCTGGGCATGAGTGGAAAACAGCCTTTCGGACCCGATTTGGGCATTATGAATATTTAGTTATGCCTTTTGGACTCTGCAATGCCCCTGCGACCTTCCAACACCTAATTAACGATGTTCTTAGAGACTTCCTAGATGTGTTTGTGATCGCATATTTGGACGATATCTTGATCTTTTCAGAATCCCTGGATCTTCATCGAGAACATGTTTGCCGGGTGTTGGGTCATCTCCGCTTACACAGACTTTATGCAAAAGCGGAGAAATGCGAGTTTAAACAACAGAGCATTCAATTCTTGGGCTTGATAATCTCCTCAACTGGCATCAAGATGGACCCACAGAAGGTTTCCGCTGTTCTGGACTGGCCGGTACCCCTGGACAAAAATGGGGTTCAACGATTTATCGGGTTCGCAAACTTTTACAGGAAGTTTATCAGGGGTTTTTCTACAATAATCGCACCTATCACGCAGTTGACCAAACAGAATACCCGTTTTTCCTGGAATCACCTAGCCCAAGATGCTTTCGAGAACCTCAAGAGGCTATTCACCTCAGCACCTATCCTCAGTCATCCTGAACCATCCTTGCCATTCATTTTAGAAGTGGACGCTTCAGAGATAGCGTTCGGTGCGATACTTTCGCAACGAAAAGGCAGTAAAGACGCTATGCATCCTGTGGGGTTCTTCTCCCGAAAACTCTCCCCTGCGGAGAAGAACTATGATGTTGGTGATCGGGAGCTTCTCGCCATCAAGACTGCATTAGAGGAGTGGAGGTACCTGTTGGAGGGGGCTGTGCATCCAGTACTAATTTACACTGACCATAAAAATCTGGAGTATTTGCGATCTGCCAAAAGACTGAAACCTCGACAAGCCTGCTGGGCCCTGTTCTTCTCACGCTTTTCCTTCCACATTACTTATCGGCCAGGCTCAAGAAATATCAAACCAGACGCATTATCACGAATGCATGATAACCCAAAGGACTTATCTGCTCCTGACACCATCTTACCTGCAAACAATTTCCTACTCATACAAACAGATCTTCTCTCTCAGATTAAGGAAGCATCCTCTGAATCAGCCAGACCCACAAGGATTACCTTGAGTAACAAAAACGTATTGTTCTGGAGAGGGAGTCAAATTTTTGTCCCTGGGGAGGTTCGGGTCAAGGTCTTGACGCTCCTTCACGATCACCCACTGGCAGGTCACTTTGGGGTTCGTAAGACCCTGGAATTGGTGCAGCATACTTTCTGGTGGCCCATTTTAAAGGACTTTTGCAAGAAGTATGTCAGTTCCTGCCCTATCTGTACCCAGAATAAGACATCCAGGAATCGAGCTTGGGGCCTGTTAAAACCCTTACCGGTACCCGATAGACCCTGGAAGATGATCTCCATGGACTTTGTTGTAGAACTTCCATGTTCCGAGGGGTGTTCTGCTATCTTTGTGGTAGTAGACCGTTTTACCAAGATGGCCCATTTCCTTCCATTAAGAGGAACTCCGTCGGCTATTGAAACGGCTCATATCTTCATCAAAGAAATCATCAGACTTCAGGGAATCCCTGTAAACATATCCTCTGATAGAGGGGTACAATTCACCCCATGTTTCTGGAGAGCCCTGTGTGAGACTTTAAAGATCAAACTGACCTTGTCTTCGGCCTATCACCCCCAGACCAATGGACAGACAGAGAGGACCAATCAGACCCTCGAGCAGGAGATCAGATGTTTTACCTCCTTCTCACAGGATGATTGGGTATCCCTGCTGCCCTTGGCAGAATTTGCCTACAACAATGCCAAACATTCAGCCACCGGTCAATTCCCCTTTTTCGCTAATTATGGCTTCCATCTAACCTTTTTACCCGATTTCCTTCCAGAGTCTCCAGTCCCGGCAGTACAGAGTACAGTAGATTTCATCAGTTACAACAACCAGATGTTGCAGGAAGCGGTATCCAAGGCTCAAGCGGATAGCAAGAGAATCTTCGATCGGAAGAGAAGAGGGGATTTGAAGTTACAGCTTGGTGACCAGGTATGGCTTTCTACAAGTAATATCAAACTAGCATGTCCTTCTAAGAAATTGGCACCTAGATTTATGGGACCTTTTCCGGTTAAAAGGAAAATCAATGAAGTTTCTTACGAACTGACTTTGCCTGACTCTCTTAAGATACACCCAGTGTTCCATGTGTCATTACTTAAACCTGCTGTACCTGATCCCTTCCCTGGTAGAGGAACTAGACCTCCTGAACCTGTTGTGATTGATGGCAGCGAGGAATTTGAGGTTGAGGCTATCCTTGATTGCAGGAAAAGACAAGGGCAGATCCAATTCCTAATCAAATGGAAGGGCTATGGCCCAGAAAGTAATTCATGGGAACCAGATAGTAATGTGCATACTAGGCGTTTAGTTCGCGCCTATTTTTCTACCCACCCTGAGAAAAAAAGGCTTTTGGGCACCCGGAGGTTGCCCCTTGGGGGGGGGCAATGTCAGGGTACCACCTGCGCCAGACCTGGGCGTTTGCATGCGCCTATGCACCCCTGTACAAACCTTGCAGCAAGTTCCTGTTGTTCCTGTTGTTTCCAGGCATCAGCGCGGCGCTCGGGCGTGTGCACGTGCGCGCATATGGGCGTACGCGCATTCGTGTTAGCGCCGGTTTGGCGCCAAAGTGCACATAAAAGTTCCCCTGTGCCTCTGGCACATTGCTGCTTCGTCGCAGCTCTGTGATTCCTGTAAATCTGCACCTGATTGATCGTTACCTATCTGACTTGGCTTGTCTGACCATCCGTCCCGCTCCCATCCGACCCGGCCTGCCTGACTATTCTACTGCTGCTGCCTGATACCGTTGCCGACCTCTGCCTGCCTACCGACTCTGCCTCTGCCTGCTGTTATTGCCTGTCTCATCTCCCTGCTGACCCGGACCGTCTGACCCTGCTTGTGCCTGCTGTTGTTCTTGCTGTTGCACCTTCAGCTTCAGCTCCAGTGATCTCTGCACCTCCAGTGTTCCAGCTTGCTGCCTCCAGTCTCCATCTGATCTGCAGTCCAGCCATCCTTGTGGGATCTCTCATCACTTCAGCATCAGAGACTCTGCTCTACAGGCACTCCTACCCCACTGTGCTCAGGAGACCACTGTCCCCACTCCAGTGGCTCCTGAACCAGCGTTGTATGAGAGGTCTTCTCCTACAAGTCAGGCTCTACTACCAGGTACCTAACAAATGGGGACAATCAGGAAGCAGAATTCATGGCACTCTTGTGAGCAAACTTTGCCCAAGGTAAGAGGTCTGACCAGTTATAGTCAGAAATATAGCAACGTAGAAACTGCTCCAAGGACTGGTTGGCTAGTTTTCCGGCCCCATTAGACTGCGGGTGATACGCAAAGGAGAAAGAAAGATGAATTCCCAACTGTGCACAAAAGGCTCACCAGAACCGGAACACAAACTGACTAGTCCTTTCCGAAACAATCACCTTGGGTAGCACATGTAAGCGAAAGATCTCGAGAGCAAAAATAGAAGAAGGTTCCTTAGATGTGGGCAACTTCTTAAGTACAATGAGACATTTTCGAGAACCGGTCAACCACCATAAGGATAACTGTGTTGTCCTGAGAGTTACGCAACTTCACAATGAAATCCATAGACAGGTGGGTCCAAGGCCTTTCTCCATTGGGTGTGGGTTGTAGGAGGCCCACTGGAAGGTGTCGTGGTGTCTTATTCTAAGCACACACAGAACAAGCAGCTACGAAGGAGGCTACATCAACATGTAGACTATGCCACCAGAATTGTTGGGAAATGGCCTAAAAGAGCTGATTCTTCCCTGGGTGGCCAGCAGCCTTGGGAGAATGGCATGTCTGGAGCACAGCAGTATGGAGAATCTCAGACAAAGCAGCGGTCACAAGGTTTCTCAGGAGGAGCATGCATCTGAGTGGCAAGAATTTTGTCACCCAAAGAAGAAGTGAGACGGGTACGAACCGTAGCCAGAATGTGATCAGGAGGAATCACAGAAACAGGAACCGAATCCATCTTGGAAGTGGAGGAAAACTGTTGTGACAAAGCATCAGCCCTTACATTCTTAGTACTGGGTAAGAATGAGACTATGTAATTGAAACTTGAAAAGAAAAGAGCCCATCGCGCCCTTCTGGGAGAGAGGCATTTAGCCTCAGACAAGAATGTGAGATTCTTATGGTCAGTCAGAATGAGAACCAGCACAGTGGTACCTTTAAGGAGATGCCTCCATTCTTTAAGGGCTAAAATGATCGACAACAACTCTGTCCCCAATCTCGTAATTGCATTCCGCAGGTGACAATTTCTTGGAAAAGTAGCCACAAGGATGCATAGCGCTCTCAGAGGTAGAACGTTGAGACAGAAGGGCACCAACTCCAGTCTCAGAAGCATCAACCTCAAGGATAAAGTGTAACATAGGATCAGGAGCCAAAACAAAGGCAACCTTGAGACTCTCAAAGGCCTTAATGGATTCCGGAGACCAACTCTGTGGGTTACTATCCTTTCTGGTCATACCAGTCAGGGGCTTGACCAGAGACGAGAAGTCACGAATAAACTTCCGATAATAATTGGCAAAGCCATAAAAATGTTGCAGAGGGCGTAAACCCATGGGGCCACTATAGGACTGCAGAAAGTTTTTCTGGGTCCATTGAAAAGCCAGCAGTGGAAATGACATAAAAGGAATTTAACCTGTTCACGATGGAACTCGCACTTTTCCAATTTACAGTACATATTGTTTTCTCTCAGCCTCTGAAGCACACAACAGACATCTGTGTGGTGGCTTTCTAGGGACTTGGAAAATATGAGGATATCGTCGAGATAAACCACCACATATACAGTAGCTGCAACAAATCTCAAAGGACATCGTTGATAAGTTCCTGGAAAACTGCTAGAGCATTGGAAAGGCCAAATGGCATTATGAGGTTCTCATAATGGCCTGTTCTGGTATTAAACACAGTTACCATTCATCGCCCTCCTTGATCCTCGCGAGATTGTATGCCGCTCTCAAATCAAGCTTTGTGAAAACTGTTGCTCCCTTGAGGCGGTCAAATAACTCTGTAAGCAACGGAATTGGATAAGCAGTCTTGATCGTGAAACGATTGAGACCCCTATAATCAATACAACGCCTCAGTTCACCACTCTTCTTCACAAAGAAGAAACCAGCACCAGCAGGAGATGAGGATTTGTGGATGAATCCTCGAGAAAGTGCATCTGCAACATACTCCTCCATGGCCTTGTTCTCTGAGACGGACAAAGGGTAAACCCGGCCATGGGGGGGTATGGCACCAGGTTGAAGGTCAATTGCGCAATCATACGACTGGTGTGGAGGTAAACTAACGCTGGATCTTGTTCAAAGGCATCGCTAAACTCGCGGTACTCCTCTGGCAGGGAGGAAAGTGAAGAGGTGCACAGGACCTTAGCCACATTCTGAAAACATGTCTTGCTGCATTGTGGCGACCAGAAAAGAACCTCAGCATGAAGCCAATCAAAAGAGGGCTTGTGCCTCTGTAACCAGGGATAACCAATAACCACCGGAAACTTAGGTGAGGAAATTACTTGGAATTGGATTATCTCATGGTGAATGGCCATCTACAACGGCGCAGTCTCATGAGTCACATGGGCAGGTTGTAGAGCCTCAATGGCAAGTGGAGTGGCACAAAGCTGCAGCAAAATCGAGTGCTTAGATACAAAGGCAGCATAAATGAACAGGCCTGCAGCCCCAGAGTCGTTTAGAGCCTGTATCTCGACGGACGACTCAGACCAAGAAAGGGTAACCGGAACCAGGGGCTTATCCTTCTGGATAGCTGGGGATGAAAACGCCACCTAAGGTCTGTCCCCTACAGGGCCTCAAGGTTCAGGCGCTCCCTGGAAGGATAGGACAAGACTTCAAAAAATGACCTGCCTGTCCACAATAAAGGCACAATCTCTCCCTCCTCCTAAGGGTTCTCTCATCTGCAAAGAGACATGTGAAGCCCAATTGCATGGGTTCCACTTCACTGACCGACTCAGTACCAGGAGGCATGGGAGGTGAGGGAGGCAAGGATGGGACTGCAAAGCTCTGAGACAAATGTACAGGAGCGCTCCTTAAAAGAGAGTCTCTCTCTGAGTCTGGAGTCAATGAGGATGGCAAACATGATCAACTTCTCCAGCTCAGTGGGTATATCTCAGGCTGCTATCTCATCTTTGATGGTATCCGAGAGACCATGAGAAAAGGCAGCCATGAGGGCCTCATTGTTCCAAGCAACCTCTGCCACCAGAGTACGGAATTCAATGGCGTAATCGGCAACAGTTCTCGTACTCTGTTTGATGGACATGAGGCTCTTGGCAGCAGAGTATGCAGAAACATCCAAATACCCTTTTGAAGGAAGCCACAAATTCTGGGTAACTCAGGAAAACAGGTTTCTGCATCTCCCATAGAGGGTTTGCCCAGGCCAAGGCTCTCTCAGAAATCAAAAATATCACAAAACCTACTTTGCTTCTGTCCGTGGGAAACGCATTTGCATTGAACTGGATCACCCCCAAATCGCTGGGGAAGTGGAGCGGAATCAGACATACCTCTTAAAGAGGGAATACTCGAGGCAGGTGCCTGCACAGAGACTGGAGCAGCAGCAGGGACAGCCTGCAACACAGGTTGTACTGAAGCGGCCACAGTGGGAAATTCCAGGTGAGCTGTGTGCCTCAGGTGCGTTTGTAATGCTATGGAAAACTGATCCATGTGGTGATCCTGCTCATCTAATCTGGAAAAAATATTACCAACAAGTGGATTGACTGCATCTTCTAAATTCATGGCCTTCGCCTACTGTCAGGAACCATGAATCAGACTGAGACAGAAGTGCAGTAAAAATCACACTGTTTAATAATAATAATGGTAAAAGGCAAACAGACAAAACGTGGTCAAAACATAGCCAGAGTTCGGTAACCGGAATGCATAGTCAGACAAGCCAGGACGTCAGGGAGCCAGAGATCAGCGTACTTCAGAACACGCCAGGAAATCAGGAAACTGGAGAATCAGTGTAGTGGAACAGCAAGCAGGATCAGGAACCAACAGGGATGTCAGCCATGAAAGTCTAAACAGGAACACAGAAGAGCGTCTCTTGATATGTTGACCAGGCGAAGGTAGAGAGGATCTGAACTGAGCAGCTAAAGTAGCCAGCAGGACTGAGGAGCAGGATATCATCACCAGGTGAGTCACTGTGGAAAGATTAGAGCTGGTAATTAACTGACAGCTGAGTGGCCTGCTCTGAGAAGGAAGGGCTGAGCCCAGCCCTGACAGAAGCTCTGGTGAACTCCATGCCCAAGAGAGTTAAGGCAGTGCTGGGAAATAATGGTGGCCACACAAAATATTGACACTTTGGGCCCAATTTGGACATTTTCACTTAGGGGTGTACTTCACTTTTGTTGCCAGCGGTTTAGACATTAATGGCTGTGTTTTGAATTATTTTGGAGGGGACAGCAAATTTACACTGTTATACAAGCTGTACACGCACTACTTTACATTGTAGCAAAGTGTAATTTCTTCAATGTTGTCACATGAAAAGATAGAATAAAATATTTACAAAAATGTGAGGGATGTACTCACTTTTGTGAGATTTTATATATATATATATATATATATATATATATATATATATATATATATACACACACACACACACACATATATATATATATATATATACACACACACATATACACACACCAGAAATTCCTCTTTACTTGGACTGCACCTTTAATGTTTTGAAATGTCACAAGAGAAGTAAAATCTCTCCTATGATTGAAAAAGAAAGAAAAATACGGTTTCCTTTATATAGCTTATGGTGATTGTACAGTTTTTTCACTTGTAGGAGTACAATGATTTGAATGATTTTCCAACAAACCCTCCTCATTTCATTCCAACCAGTTTGTTTATCATGAAGATCTGACATTATAAATCCCACATTGAAGTGACTCAGGAAAGCAAAATAGTTACATAGCTGGGTCACAGAGAAGAAGAGAAAACAGCCCGTCAGCACATGGATTTATATATCTCAAAGGGGATCTCCTCGAAACTTGAAGAGTGCTAGGAAACAGACGAAAAGTATAGATTACAAGATTTAAACAATGGTCAGCTCTTGGGTCTATTTAGAAGATATAATCAATCTATAAGCAAACGTGTCATTTTTCTGGTAATAGTCCACCTTACAAATATTGTCTACCGTACATCACTACCATTGTCATCCGTAGGGTTGTGTCCTGATGTTTACTACAAAGACAAATAACTTTGAAGAGTCTTTTTCATACCTGGAGGAGTCAGAGCTTTTATGTATTTATCCCACTTACCAAAGAGAATTTTTAATTTCAACCATTTATGGTAAAGGGACAGGTTCTCGTGTTAGCCCAACAAGTGCAGTTGCTTCAGAGCTTAGTAAATGAGGCAAGGATTCACTTTGCAAAGAATACCCAATCACGTGCAAGAAAAATAATAATAATGAAAAAAAAATTTACTTGCACATGATTGGATGATGGAAGTCAGTAGAACTTTTCTCATTTACTAAGCTCTGGAGCAACTGAACTTACAAAGTGCTCAGTCTTTTTGCCTTTAGTAAATCCACCCCATTGTATGCCCATACCTCCCAATTTTTTTGAGATGGGAATGAGGGACACCTATCAGCAAAAGTATGTAGGCTTAGGAAACACCCCTTGCCACACCCCCCTTAAAGGAGAATTGTACAAAAAAACAAGATTGGTTAAGCCCACAAGTGCTTTCTTTACCACTACTATTCCTTTATATTGGCTTTTGGAATTTATAAATGCAGCAATTTAGGAATCAGATGAAGGTTTAGCACTGAAAAACACTTTTTAAAAGATAAAAAGTGCATTTTACATACAACTATATAGATCAGACCAAAATGAGGAACAAATGAGGAGGAATGAGGGACAGAGGGACATTGTTTCAAATCAGGGACAGTTTGGGAGCTATGGTATGGCATAATTGTGCTACCCTGTTTCCCCGAAAATAAGACCTAGCGTGATTGTCGGTGATTGCTGCAATATAGGCCCTACCCCCCAAATAAGCCCTACCCTGTTTCCCCGAAAATAAGCCCTACCCTGAAAATAAGACCTACAAGCACTTTAACTAGGGCTTATTTGGGGGGTAGGGCTTATATTGCAGCCATCACCGACAATCACGCTAGGTCTTATTTTCGGGGAAACAGGGTAAGAGTGTGAGGGGCTTATAGGTTGGGTCTAGAGATCATTTCAGTGACGCTGACAGCGCACCTGGATCCCATTATTCCAGTGACACCAACCATGTTACCTGTAGGTTGCAGCCAGGTTCAATATCAGTGTCAATGGAATGGTGAGTAGACAGAAGTCACGTGCACTGTGTGTACACCATTCCAGTCACACTGACAGTGCATCTTGGTTGACACCTACCCACTCCTCACTATATTACTGAAACTTCTGGTGTATCTGGTTGCCACCAGGTAAGTGACCCATTTCCTGGGCTCCCATACTAGGCAGCCCCAACCTTTCACTTGCTCACTATGCATAGCTCCCAACTATCCCTGATTTGGAGGGACTGTCCCCGATTTGGAGCAATGTCCCTCTGTCCCTCGTTCCTCCTCATTTGTCCCTCATTTTGATCTGATCTATATAGATGTATATAAAATGCACTATTTATCTATCAAAAAGTGTTTTCCTGTTCTAAACCTTTCGTCTTATTTCTAAATTGCTGCATTTGTAAATTCCAAGGGCCCCTCCTCCGCCTCTGTGCTCTGTGCCAGCGTTATCTCACTGCTCCGCATGCGTGGCTCACTAAGCACTTTGTTTTCATTTCACATCTCTGGAACAGGATTTCTGAAGATGTAAAAATTCCAGTAATAGCACCACAACTGGATCAAAACTCCTGCATTGTCAGATCCATTTTGGGAGCTGTGTATGTACATGTGGGGGAGGGGAGCTGTGTGTACAGATGGGGGAGGGGGCTGTGTGTACAGGTTGGGGGAGAAGGCTGTGTACAGATGGGGGAGGGGGCTGTGTGTACAGGTGGGTGAGGGGAGCCGTGTGTACAGGTGGGTGAGGGGAACCGTGTGTACAGGTGGGGGAGGGGAGCCATGTGTACAGGTGGGGGAGGGGAGCCGGGTTTACAGGTGGGGGGCTGTGTGAACAGATGGGAGAATAGGGAGCTGGGTGTACAGGTGGGGGGAGGGTTTGTGTGTACAGGTGGGGAAGGAGAGCTGCGTGTACAGGTGGGTGGAGGGGAGCTGCGTGTATAGGTGAGGGGGGGTTGTGTGTACAGCTGTGTGAACAAGTGGAAGAATAGGGGGCTGTGTGTACAGGTAGGGGGAGGGGGCTGTGTGTACAGGTAGGGAGAGGGAGCTGCGTGTACCGGCAGGGGAGGGGAGCTGCATGTACAGGTGGGTGGAGGAGAGCTACGTGTACAGGGGAGTGGAGGGGAGCTGAGTGTACAGGGGGGTAGAGGGAAGCTGCATGTACAGGGGGTGGAGGGGAACTGTGTGTGCCAGCCTCCCTGTCCCTGCTGAAGAAGAGCATCCCGACTAGTGATGAGCTGAACACCCCCCGGTTTGGTTCGCACCAGAACATGTGAACAGGCAAAAAATTGGTGCGAACATGCAAACCCTATTAAAGTCTATGGAACATGAACATGAACATGAAAAATCAAAAGTGCTAATTTTAAAGGCTTATATGCAAGTTTTTGCCCTAAAAAGTGTTTGGGGACCAGGGTACTGCCCAAGGGGACATCAATGCAAAAAAAAGTTTTAAAACAACCGTTTTTTGTGGAGCAGTGATTTTAATAATGCTTAAAGTGAAACATTAAAAATGAAATATTTCTTTAAATATCGTGCCTGGGGGAGTCCCCTTAGTCTGCCTGTAAAGTGGCACATCTGTGTGATGGGTAGAAAAGTGCCGCAGCAAAATGACATTTCTAAAGGAAAAAATGTAATTTGAAATTGCTCGCAGCCGTATTGTATTGCCGGATCCCGGCAGGCAATATAGCTAAAAATCAAGGGGGTTCCCCCCCAGTCCATACCAGGCCCTTTGGGTCTGGTATGGATTTTAATGGTAACTCCACCCCAAAATTTAAAAAATGACCTCAACATGGGTCCCCCCCAAAGCACAGTGTCCCCATGCTGATAAGGACAAGGGCCTCATCTCGACAACCCTAGCCATTGGTTGTCGGGGTCTGCGGGCGGGGGTCTTATCAGAATCTGGAAGCCCCCCTTTAACCCCCAGATTCTGTCCCCCTCTATGTGAATGGGTATCGGGGTACATTATACCCCTACCCATTCACCAAAAAAAGTTTCAAAAAGTAAAAACCACAAAAGGCAATTTTTGACAATTCCTTTAATAAAAAAGAAAAAAAAAGTATCCCGTGATGTATATCCATTGTTAATCATGCCACCCGCTGGACCTGAAAACTAGAAAAAAAAAGAACAAACTCCGCCTCCACGGGGCGACTGCTGTCTTTTCGCTGTGACAGCTGTTATATAGGCAATGGCAGGCCACCCACTGACGTAACCGGATGACGCCGCTCCCTCTGTCACATGACGTCATTAGGGGGCGGGGGTCACTCAGTTACATGACCAGGTGGCCCCGTCCTTGCCTATATAACAGCTGTCACAGCAAAGAGACAGCAGTCAGCGGGAGACCTCCCATTGAGGCGGAACTTTTTTTTTTTTCTATTTTTCAGGTCCATCAGGTGGCGTGATTAAAGTAGGATGGACGGACACTTTTTTTTATAAAGGAATTGTCAAAAACTGTCTTTTGTGGTTTTTACATTTTGACACTTTTTTTGGTGAATGGGTAGGGGGACAATGTACCCGATACCCATTCACATAGGGGGGGCGGGATCTGATTCCGATAAGCCCTCCACCCACAGACCCCAACAACCAATGGACAGGGTTGTCTGAACGAGGCCCTTGTCCTCATCAACATGGGGACAAGGTGCTTTGGAGCACACCCCAAAGCACCCTCCCCATGTTGAGGCCAAGCGGCCTGGTATGGTTCAGGAAGGCGCACACTTGTCCCCCCCCTTTCCTGGCCTGCCAGGCTGCATACTCGGATAAGGATCTGGTATGGATTTTGGGGGGGACCCAATGCCAATTTTTAAAAAAAAATTGGCTTGGAGTTCCTCTTAAAATCTATGCCAGACCCTAAGGGCCTGGCATGGATTTTGGGGGGACCCAATGCTGTTTTTTTCTTCATTCTGTCATAGGGTTGTACCACTGGCTGCACTGTGTGTGTGTGTGTGTGTGTGTGTATATATATATATATATATATATATATATATATATATATACACACGCACACACACACTAGCCTGCCTACACTGTATATTTTATATATATATATATATATATATATATATATATACATATATACATACATATACACACAAACACTAAACTGCCTGCACGCCATTAACCACTTGCTTACTGGGCACTTAAACCCCCCTCCTGCCCAGACCAATTTTCAGCTTTCAGTGCTCTTATGCTTTGAATGACAATTACTCAGTCATGCAACACTGTACCCAAATGATTTTTTTGTCCTTTTTTTCATACAAATAGAGCTTTCATTTGGTGGTATTTGATCACCTCTGGGTTTTTTATTTTTTGCGCTATAAATGAAAAAAGACCAAAAATTTTGAAAAAAAATGCTTTTTTCTTTGTTTCTGTGATAAAATTTTGCAAATTAGCAAATCTTCTTATAAATGTTGGCCACAATTTATACTGCTACATATCTTTGGTAAAAAATAACCCAAATTAGTGGATATTATGTGGTCTGTGTGAAATTTATAGAGTCTACAAGCTATGGTGCAAATCATAAAAAAAATGATCACATCTGATGTACTGAGGCCCATCTCATTTCTTGAGACCCTAACAAACCAGGAAAGTACAAATGCCCCCCAAATGACCCCTTTTTGGAAAGTAGACATTCCAGGGTGTAAGAGGCATGGTGAGTTACTTGAAGTTGTCATTTTTTCCCACAATTCTTTGCAAATTAAGATTTTATTTTTTATATTTTTTTTAGAAAATTGTCATTGTAATAGCTTATTTCTCTTACATGGAATGTGCATACCACAAATGACACCCCAAAATACATTCTGCTACTCCTCCTGAGTATTACAATACCACATGTGTGGGACTTTTTCACTAACTGGCCACATTAGGCCACATCTCCATTAGGGGGTATATGAGGTCCCAAACAACTTTCCCGCCGGATCCCAAGTAGTCCGGGCAATTAGAGGGCTGCAGCTGGGTGTCCTTCCCTTCGTACACTATGAAGGAATATGTGTACCCTGTGGCTCGGTCACATAATTTGTACACCTTCACCCCATAGCGGGCCCTTTTGCTGGGGATAAATTGCTTAATTTTAAGCCTGCCACTAAATTTAACAAGGGACTCATCCACACATATGTGTTGGTTTGGGGTGAACAGTTGGGGGAATACTTCAGAAAAATAATTTAATATTGGCCGAATTTTGTAAAGCCTATCATAATTTGGATCATTTTGGGGAGGGCACTGGGTATTGTTACTGAAATGTAGGAACCTCATTATTTTTGGTGAGTCCCATATTTAATGTGAGGCCCAAAAAAACCTTGAACTCCTCCACTGTCAGGTCTCTCCACTCATAGGGACGGGCATAATATGATGTGGGATGTTGCAAAATAAATTGCTGTGCATACAGGTTGCACTGGGCCACAATTGACGCCAACATGTCCTCCGTAAAAATTAAATAAAAAAAATTAGTTGGGGTAAAATTCTCTGTGTCCACCTGGACTCCTAGCTGGGCAGTGAAAGGGGGAACGCTAGCTTCTCCTGAATTAGAAGGAAGCCACAAGGGGTTCTGAAGGGCATAGGGAAGGCTGGCATGGGACCTAACCCTTTGGGGCTGAGGTGACACCCCACTGGTACTTGGCCTTTCCTGCCGAGGTACTGCAGTGCTGGCGGATGGCACTGCGGTGCTGGTGGATGGCACTGCGGTGCTAGTGGATGCCACTGCGGTGCTGGTGGATGTCACTGCCTCCTCGCCAGAACGCCTTCGTTTGGCGGGCCGAGTTTCTTCCTCCTCTGAGTCTGTTAGTGTTCCACTACTGAGGAGTGGCTCGTAATTTACATCAGACTCAGAATCCGAATTGGAAAGGGAATCCGAAAAAGAGAGCTTCCCGTTGCTCTCGTCGACCATGGAAAGAATTTGGTATGCCTCCTCGGCGGAAAAGCTTTTTTTGGACAAGGCTGCTGGTGGTTATGAGATTGCACAGGTGTGTGCTAAGCCTGCACTGATGAGGTGGCACTGATGAGCACAGATGTGCACTGATGTGCACTGATTGATGGCACAGATGTGCACTGATGAGGCGGCACAGATGGGCACTGATCGCACAGATGGGCACTGATGAGGCGACATAGATGGGCACTGATGAGGCGGCACAGATGGGCACTGATGAGGTGGCACAGGTGGGCACTGAGGCGGCACAGATGGGCACTGAGGAAGCAGCACAGATGTGCACTGATTGATTGCACAGATGTGCACTAATGAGGCGGCACAGGTGGGCACAGATATGCACTAATGTGGCACTGGTGAGGTGGCACAGATGGGCACTGATGAGGCGGCACAGATGGGCACTGATGAGGTGGCACAGATGGGCACTAAGGAAGCAGCACAGATGTGCACTGATTGATTGCACAGATGTGCACTAATGAGGCGGCACAGGTGGGCACAGATATGCACTGATGTGGCACTGGTGAGGTGGCACAGATGGGCATTGATGAGGCGGCACAGATGGGCACTGATGAGGCAGCACAGATGGGCACTGATGAGGCGGCACAGATGTGCACTGATTGATTGCACAGATGTGCACTGATGACGTGGCACAGATGGGCACTGATTGGTACAGCTGGGCACTGTTGAGGCAGCACAAATGGGCACTGTTAAGATGGCACAAATGGGCACTGATGAGGCAGCACAGATGGGCACTGATGAGGTGGCACAGATGTGCACTGATTGATTGCACAGATGTGCACTGATGAGGTGGTACAGATGGGCACTGAAGTGGCACAGATGTGCACTGTTGAGGCGGCACAAATGGGCACTGATGAGGTGGCACAGATGGGCACAGATGTGCACTGAGGTGGCACAGATGGGCACTGATTGGTATAGATGGGCACTGATGAGATGGCACAGATGGGCACTGATTGCACAGATGCGCACTGATGGCACAGATGATGCACTGATGGCACTAGATAGATGTCACTGTGGGCACTGTTGGGCACTTTTTGGGCATACTTTCTCTTTTATACTGTAAAAATGTACTCACAGAATCTCTCTCTCCTCACACGCTGTCTCTGTGTGAGGAGAGAGACCCGGCAATGAGAGATGATCTCAATTGTTTACATTTGAGATCATCTCTCATTGGCCACGGCGATTGCGCTGTAAACGTCCGCTGTGATTGGCCGTTTACAGCGATCTGTGATTGGCTGTGTCCAAGGGACACGGCCAACACAGATTTTCCCTGAGGCGCACTCATGAGAGCGTGCTGGGAACGAGGAAAGGGGACGACGTCAATAGACGTAGTCCCGGTAATGTAGATCCGCGCTGTTGCCGTCATTTGGCAATAGCCCAGGTCTGAAGAGGTTAACTAACCTGCCTCTAGCTATCATTCTCTCAATCTCCACGTTATTATAACACTATATACAGCCGCTGTGTAAGCAGCCTTTAGTTTGGGGCGTGGACTTGGCCCCCTGAGCCAATTATGGCTGTCACAGCAGAGCGCGCTGTGATTGGCTAAAACATGCAGGCCAGGTGCATGCTTTTATCCAATCAGCAGCCGTCAATGCACTGCGATCTCCCAGTGCATTATTGGATGCTCTGCTGCGCTCAAATTTGCCGCAAACAAACAAACACCCGATGTTCGAGATGGACATATATCGGACTCAAACATCGGCACCATCCCTAATCCCCACAACATGATGCTTCCACCCCCATGTTTCATGGTGGGGATGGGGTGTTCAGGGTGATGTGCAGTGTTAGTTTTCCACCCAACATCTAAACAGATCACCTTCTTCCACATGTTTGCTGTGTCCCCCACATGGCTTCTTGCAAACTGCAAACTGGACTTCTTATGGCTTTCTTTCATCAATGGCTTTCTTCTTGCCACTCTTCCATAAAGGTCAGATTTGTGGAGTACAAGACTAATGCCCCGTACACATGGTCGGATTTTCCGACGGAAAATGTGTGATAGAACCTTGTTGTCGGAAATTCCGACCGTGTGTAGGCTCCATCACACATTTTGCATTGGATTTTCCGACACACAAAGTTTGAGAGCAGGCTATAAAATTTTCCGACAACAAAATCCGTTGTCAGAATTTCCGATCGTGTGTACACAAATCCGATGCACAAAGTGCCATGCATGCTCAGAATAAATAAAGAGATGAAAGCTATTGGCTACTGCCCTGTTTATAGTCCGGACGTACGTGTTTTACGTCACCGCGTTCAGAATGATCGGATTTTCCGACAACTTTGTGTGACCGTGTGTATGCAAGACAAGTTTGAACCAACATCCATCGGAAAAAATCCTAGGATTTTGTTGTCGGAATGTCCAATCAATGTCCGACCGTGTGTACGGGGCATTATAGTTGTCCTGTGTGACAGATGCTCCCACCTGAGCTGTGGATCTCTGCAGCTCCTCCAGAGTTGCCATGGGTCTCTTGGCTGCTTCTCTGATGAATGCTCTCCTTGCCCGGCCTGTCAGTTTAGGTGGACAGCCATGTCTTGATAGGTTTGATGTTGTGTCATACTCTATTTTCGGATGATGGATTGAAGTGCTCCATGTGATGTCGAAAGGTTGGGATATTTTATATAGCCTATCCCTGCTTTAAACTGCACAACTTTATCCCTGACCTGTCTGGTGTGTTCCTTGGCCTTTATGACTCTGTTTGTTCTCTAAGGTTTTCTAACCAAACCTCTGAGGGCTTCACAGAACAGCTGTATTTTTACTGAGATTAAATTACACACAGGTGGACTCTATTTACTAGGTAGGGGACTTCTGAAGGCAATGCACAACACACTTTTCAGATAATTTATAAAAAATTTGGAAAACCATTTATCATTTTCCTTCCATTTAACAATTGTGTGCCACTTTGTGTTGTTTTATAACATAAAATACCAATTAAATACATTTATGTTTTTGGTTGTGACATGACAAAATATGGACAATTTCTAAGGTGTATGAATACTTTTTAAAGGCACTGTATGTGGAGGAGGAGGCTGTGTGTACAGGTGGAGGGAGGGGTTGTGTGTATAGGTGGGGGAGGGGGGCTGTGTGTACAGGTGGGGGGGTTGTATGTACAGGTCGGGGGTGGGGGAGGAAGCTGTGTGTATATGTGGGGGGAGAGGAGGCTATGTGTACAGGTGGGGGAGGGGGATGTGTGTACAGACGGGGGGTTGTTTCTACAGGTCGGGGTTGGGGAAGGAAGCTGTGTGTATAGGGTGGGGGAGAGGAGGCTGTGTGTGCAGATCGGGGGTTGGGACAAGGCTGTGTGTACAGGTGGAGAGGTTTGTGTGTATAGGAGGGGGGTGGGGGAGAAGGCTGTGTGTACAGGTGGGGGAAAGGGGGTTGTGTTAATAGGTGGGGGGAGGGGGTTATGTGTACAGGAAGAAATCCAGAGATTAAAGTCAGCACTAAGGATGGTAAGTAGGCATGCCAAGCAAAAAAGGATTCTAATTCCGATACTTTAATAGACAATAACACAATATTTGTGATGCCTATCGAAATCATGAGTAACATGAAATCCTAAGTGACCAACATATAACAACATATCTCAGCAAAGTGCTCAATAAATGCAAAACAAATCCAAACGTCATAGTGATGGAAAAGTCTGTGATATAATATTGTGATCACAAAGTTTATGAAGAGTGCCCAATTCTTCCTAAATGATATCCCCACCACCAAAGGTGATCAGGAGCGAATCTTCCTGTGTATGGCTATACACCACCTACAGGTGACCTGGACACTCAGCAGAGAGGTGAGATAAAAAAACATATCCTCCATTGATTACTCAGAGCGCAATCTGTGACAGCTGAGGGAAAAGCACCACCTCCCCGGAGTCCACAAACTGCGCTGCTGCACCAGAATCATCTGGAAGATGTCACTATCATCACTGTCCCTGATAAGGGGAGACAAGGTTCATTCAAAGGAACCAACAAATTTAGAGCGCACACAGGGACTGGGCCAGGTTCCAGAAGGATTCTGTCTCATCTCAGCCTCCACTTTCTTCTATAGAAAACTTCCTGACTTCCTGGTATCTGTCCTCCAGGAGTTAGGTGTTAGTCAAGTTAGGTGGGGGAGGGGGCATTGTGTACAGGTGGGGGGAGGCTAGGTAGGTATGGATTGGGGGCTTTATGTGTACAAAGGGGCAAACAAGCTTTTTGGGGGCCCTATAAGGTAGGCTGTACGTGTACGGGTTGCAGTGTGACACCTTTGCCCTGGGCATTGTACGCATCACCTTGTCAATGACACTGACTCTGTATCATCATCATAAATGTCAGTTGTAAAACACTTTTTTCTGTAGACACTTCTATCCTGTGTCACTACACACTGCTGCCTGATGTATCTTGCATTTACTAGGGATGTCACTAAGCCTGCGCCCACTCCACCAGTCCAGCATACATCTGTTACCTCATTCCCAGTAACAGAATGGGGTCCCATTGTGCACTTCATGTGGACCTCATGTGTGCATTTGTTAATGCTTTCCTTCCCATACCATGTGACCATGCCAAGGGTCTCCTTAAGTGCTGTGAAGTGTCCTCTCCTGGTCCTATATACTGTTCTGGACAATAAGCTTATAAAGCTCATGGTTTATACAAATAAATATTAGGGTGCAGGAGACAATGGTGTCTATATAGATAGTGTCCATAACACTGGTCTATTGCCCGCTCACCACTCTGGAACAGGAGATGGTGAGGATGATGGTGATGATGATGATGGTTATGATGGTCTCTCAGGAATGTGGCTCAAGGGATGACATCCGGCCTCCGCCACACTGCACAACGGCTCACCCGAATCTGAAACCACTGCAGGATAGATGGGATAGGAATGGCCTCCAAGCTGACGCCGGGCAACTAAAGGGAGCTGTCCACAGGTATCCCTCCAGATATCCACTGGATAAATCTGCAGAGCAGGCCGCAACTCAACTGCAGCTCACACTCTTACAGATTCCCTGCATACAGATTCACGCCGGTCCCAAAAGAGTGCGCTAGGCCTCAATCCCTCCCTCTTATAGTCTCTCCCAGTGGTCTCCCCTTCCCCATCAGCCAGCTGGTAGTTGCAGTTCCATATCATTCAACCAGAGGGTGAATCCATTCCGTATGGACTACATGTGGCAAGATGCTTTGTTCTGTCTTGTCTCTGATTAAGAAGATAACAGGTCAGCGTCACACTCAACACTAGAGGGAAACAGCTCCCCCTGCAACAATGCCCCACAGTGTCTCCTGATTGCAGGAATAAGTAGATATCCAGCTCCTGGCTACATCCCCCCCCCCCCACTTAAAATCTTTGGTCTCCAAAGAGGCAGGGATATTTCAACTATCGATAAAAAGAAAAAATAGGATTTTTGTACTCACCGTAAAATCCTTTTCTCTGAAGTTCATTAATGGACACAGCTCCATTAATCTTGACTGTAGGTTATTACGCCACCTTCAGGAGAGGACTAGGCAGAACATGTATTACATGTGAAAAACAACAGAACTGTACAGCTCCGCCCAGGGTGTGGTCCCTCTGGCAATAACCCCTTAGCCTGCTTCCTGCAGCTCAGTTCGTCAACAAGCAGTGTAACGTAAACTAATAGGAGGGGTGGGTGCTGTGTCCGTCAATGAGCTTCAGAGAAAGGGATTTTACGGCGAGTACAAAAATCCTATTTTCTCTTTCGTTCATTGACGGACACAGCTCCATTAATCTTGACCGTAGGGACGTCCCCAAGCAGTGTCATAACGAGGGGTGGGGACAGCAAACATAACTTCACCCGCAACCAGAGGTCCTCTCCAACGGAGGAGTCACCACCTGAACCAACCTCAGCAGAACTTGCGGTCAACATATGCATCAGAATGCATTGACATTCAAAATGTAACTTTCTCTAATAAAAGGAAAAGGTGTAAATTGCAACGATTACATGGCCGTCTGCAAAACTTTGCGGCCAAAACAAACCCTCTGGTTACGGGTGAAGTTATGTTTGCTGTCCCCACCGAAGATGCGTTTACATAAACTTTGTAGAACTTTGTAAAAGTGTGAACCGACGACCAAGTTGTCGCCTTACACACTTGGGAGACTGACGCTTGATGTCGGAAAGCCCAAGAGGTCCCAATTGCCCTGGTGGAATGGGCTGTGACATCAAAGGGGGGCACCGGCCCCTTCAAGGTGTAAGCCTGGACCACGATCTGTCTGATCCACCTGGAAATGGTGGTCGACGAGACCACCAGCCCTTTTTTCGGACCAGCCACCGAAACAAACAGAGAATCTGACTTCCAGAAGGGAGCCGTGGCAGACAGATATACCCTTAGAGGCCAGACCACGTCCAGGGAATGAAGGGCCACCTCCTTAGGATGTGTCGGCTTAGGACACAGAGATGATAACACAATGTCTTCATTGAGGTGGAAGGCCGATACCACCTTCGGCAGAAAGGAAGGTTTCGGACGCAACAGCACCTTATCCCTGTGGCTAACCAGATAGGGCGACTTGCAAGACACAGTCGCCAGCTCAGAAACCCTCCTGACAGATGTATTAGCCACTAAAAAGACCACTTTCTGAGAAAGAGTCAACAAAGGAATTTCCCTGATGTTTTCAAACAGCGGTTTCTGAAGTGCCGACAGCACCAGGTTCAGATCCCATGGAGGTAGGGGTGGACATACCGGAGGGACTACATGCCGAACCCCTTGCACAAAAGTGCTCACAGATGAGTGAGACACCAAGGGTCGTTGGAAAAAACTGCTAAGGCTGATATCTGTCCCTTGACAGTGCTCAAGGCTAACTTTTGGTCCACTCCTCGCTGTAAGAACAGCAGGATCCTGGCCACGGAATAGGTGCGTGGGCGCCACCCCATCACCTCCCACATGGAGATATAAGCCTTTCACATACAATGGTATATCTTCCAGGAAGAAGATTTTCATGCCCTCAGCATAGTGGAAATTACCGAGTCCGACAGACCTTGGTTCCTTAGCACCTGGCTTTCAACAGCCATGCAGTTAAAACCAGCGACGGTAAACAGGATGGAGTATCGGACCTTGCGATAGGAGGTCCTCCCGCATCCGCAACCACCAAGGAGCATCCACCACCAGGCGTACCAGGTCGGCATACCAAGGACGCCGAGGCCAATCTGGGGTGATCAGTATTACTGGAATTCCCTTGGCCTCCACTCTGACGGGGTAACAGTTTGAGCGGGGGGAAGGCGTAATTCATCCGGTACTGCTCCCATGTAGCCACCAACGCGTCTAATGCAACCGCCCAAGGATCTCTTGTCCTGGAAACGAACCTCCGCACCTTTAGATTGAGCCGAGAGGCCAGAAGGTTCACGTCTGGTGTGCCCCACTGCAGGCAAAGAAGCCTGAACACCTCCAGATGCAGAGCCCATTCTCCTGGGTCCAGCATCTGATGACTTAGATAGTCCACCTGCCAGTTTTCTGGGATGTATATGTACATCGAGAGGGCCGGTACGTGTCGCTCTGCCCACCGAAGGACGTGAGCGACCTCCCGTGCTGCAGCCGAGCTTCTTGTTCCTTGATGGTTGACATATGCCACCGCCGTGGCGTTGTCTGACTGAATTCTGATAAGACATCCTTGTAGTCTCATCGACCATGTGGAGAGGCATAGCCTGTTCACTCAAAGCTTGAGCACATTGATTGGTAACTGGGATTCCTCCCTCGACCAAAGGCCCTGGGTCGATTGTACTCCCAATACTCCACCCCATCCGGTCAGGCTGGTGTCCGTTGTGATAACCGTTCAATGAAGAGGTAGGAACGATTTCCCGGACCAAAGGGCCGGACATCTCAGCCACCAGAGAAGAGAGTCCCTGACTAACTGGCTCACCCGAATCTGCCGATCCAGGGATAATGGAAATTTGTCCCATTTGGACAATATCTCCTTCTGCAAGACTCTGGTGTGAAATTGGGCGTACGGAACTGCCTCGAAGGAGGCAACCATAAGGCCCAGAACTCGCATGCAGAAATGCAGCGACGACCACCTGTGGTTTCTCAAAAGCTTCACCGCAGTCCTGAGAGTCTGCAGTTTGTCCTAAGGGAGAACACTCTCCCTTTTACGGAGTCCAGCAATCAGCCTAGGTACTCCAGACATTGAGTCGGCACTAGTACCGACTTGAGGTTCAACACCCACCCAAACTCTTGTAGAATATGCATGGTGATCGCCACATCCTCCCTTAATTCTGAGGCGGAAGTTGTTCTCAGAAGGAAATCGTCTAGGTAACGCACGATTGCAATCCCATGTTGTCGCAACAACGCCAAAATTGGAGCCAATACCTTGGTAAAGATTCGGGGTGCTGAAGCCAGACCAAAGGGGAGAGCCACAAACTGGTAGTGGTCTTCCCCTACTGCAAATACCAGAAACCTCTGATGCCTGAGGCATATGGGTATGTGCAGGTACGCGTCCTGGATATCCAGAGACGCCAGGGAGTCCCCCTGATGGAGTGCAGCAACTACAGAGCGAACTGATTCCATTCTGAACTGCTGTACTTTCACAAAGCAATTGAGGGCTTTCAGGTCCAGGATTGGACGTACCCCTTCCTTTTTGGGGACTACAAACAGATTGGGATAGAACCCCTAAAACCGTTCCATTTCTGGAATAGGCACTATCACCCTGCGGCTGAGCTGGTCCCTTACTGCACCAAACAGGGCCTCCCGGCGAGCCGGGAGTAAGGGTATGCTGGAGGGAAAAAATCTGTTTGGTGGCCAAGAGAGGAACTCTATCTTGAGGCCAGGGACGCTGTCCCTCAGTAGTCTCCCTGTCTGACTGGGAGCGTTTACCTGAGGTCCCGGGCAGACAAGAAAGCCTCTTTTGAGTGGAAAAGGAGGGCCCTTGCTTGCGGCGTGGCTCCTTACCCTTCCTGGACTGTGGGAGCAATGTTCACTTCCCACCTGTGACATTCTTAATAATGTCATCCAGCGAGGCTCCAAATAGCCGCTCACCAATGAAGGGCAAACCCAACAGGGCTTTTTTAGATGCCTGGTCCGCAGACCAGCATTTCAGCCAGATCAGGCGCCGCAGCACCACTCCTGATACTGATGCTCTGGAGAGCAAGGGAAGTGTATCCAGGGCCGCATCACAGACATACTTAAGGCCGTGCACTAACTGGTCTGCTAGTTTCACGCAGACTGGAGGAGACTGCTGCTTCTCCAATTCATGGTGCAAAAGTTTTGCCCATTCAGTAAGGGTCTGCGACACGAATGCCCTGGCCAGTACCGGTTGTAGCACTGACCCCGCTACCATAAAGATGGACCGGCCCTCCTGTCGGTAGGGTCCTTAAATGCAGGAGTCCCTTCTACGGCTTCCCCATTCCTTGTATATGAACTTATCAAAGTAAGTCAAATACGGAAACACCTTAGGTGTGCGGGCTGGCTTACGGGAACCAAAAGGGACGCTACCTCGGCAGAGGATCCTGCCGCATCCTGTATTTTCAGGGTATCACACACAGCGGTGATCAGTGCTCCAACTAGCACTTTTTCCTGCACAGACCCGGACACGGAATCATCCTCACTGTCTGATCGGTCCTGGTCCGCATCCTCTGAATCATCAGAACAAGGGCCGCCAGTCACTGCGGGGCCCAAGTCTGAATCAGAGCTCTCCCTGGAGGACGGGGGGGGGCAGGGGCCATCTCTTACCCCCCTTGTGCTCGCACGCCGCCTCCACCCTGGCAATGAACATTTCAAGGACCGCCGACAAAGCGTCCAAAGGCACTGCACTACTTGCAGGCCAGCCGGTTGCAATTGCAGGGAGGTCTGGGGAAGAAACGCCATGACTTAGGACAAGGTGCTCAATCCCACCCTCCTAGCTGCTACAGACTGAGGGACCCCCACCGCAGGACTCACCACCCTGACTGAGTGCTGCGCCATGCTGCTGCTGATGGCTGTATCCTGTGTCAGCTCACAAGTGTCCAGGAACAAACACCGCGCTGTTCTGAGGCACAGGAACCAGCTCTGTGGGGAAAAACCGCGCTGAGGCTAAAAGAAAATGGCCGCCGGGCGCCCTTTACAGAAAAAAAAACAGGGAAAATGGTCACCGAACTCCGAGAAAATGGCCGCCGACCATGCTTCTCACAGAGGCAACGATCACTGCTGTACACAGAAAATGCACAGATAATGGCAGTGGTCAGCGCTATGGCGGCAGCACATGCAGAGCCCACAGAGAGACAGATGACAGCACAGGGACACAGACAGCCAGTGCAGCCCCTAATCAAGGATCAGAGCCCCCCGGAGGACCCCTGGCTCAGGTACACAGACCGCACTACAGCCCAGTCATGCAGCATCCCCAACAGGAGGGGGGGAGGAAAAGCAGGAACAGGGAAAGAAGAAAGGGAGAAGAGGGACCCCCTAATCAACCTCCAGGGAATGCCCAGCTGCTCTGTCCTGCCAAGACAGGAAGAGTTGTACTTACCATCCAGACGAGCTGGAGGCATCCCATCACAGACCCACACCCAAGCAGTTTGGGGTGGCTGCAGGCCACGGCACACTGTGACAAAGACATCCATAGTCCGTTTATATGTGTGCCCCGGAGCATTGCGCTCACTGGCCACCCCTGGAGCCTGAGGGGCATGACGCGGCCGACCCAGCGCATAGCTAGGGCCTGCACATGCTCGATGGGCAGGCTGGGGAGACTACAAGGATCTATATTATCCAGCCTGTCACCCAGCCGGCTGTTGATAGAAGATCACAGGATCTTAAAAGCTTGCGCAAAAGACAAAAATCCAGAAAAAAATCCCCAGGACCGATGGTCCCGACAGGGAGCCTAGGTCCTTCTCCTTCACTAGGCAGAAAAAAACTGAGCTGCAGGAAGCAGGCTGAGTGGTTATTGCCAGAGGGACCACCCCCTGGGCAGAGCTGTACAGTTCTGTTTTTCACATGTAATACATGTTCTGCCTAGTCCTCTTCTTAACCTACGGTCAAGATTAATGGAGCTGTGTCCGTCAATGAACAAAAGAGAAAAAGTGTTAGTCAACTCTAACCATTATTCAAATATAACAAATATTGACATACGTCTGCATTCTGCTGACACCACTTGTACAAATTTTCAGTTAACTCATAATCAGTTTTCTTACAGGCCAGGGCAATAGCCGTGTCCCACCGAATGGTGTCAAAGGTCACAGCAAGGCTACCTTCTACTCAATTAATGGTATCAGAGCCAGGCATGGGGACTGGCCTTTGAATAGTAGGAATCAACTTTTTAGAGTTCTCTCCCAGCATATCATAGGGGAGTCTTCTAGGAGGGTGTATATTTCTCCTCAGTCTGACAGTAGAATGAGGTTCTGACTTTGGTGTAAGAATTCTTTTAAGACTTTTTATAGGAGTAGAGTCCTTCTCAATACTTTCCATGAGAGTATTGAGCGTTCCCCTCAGGACTTTTCATAGGAATAGAATTCCTCTCAGGGCTTTTCATAGGAGTAAGGTCATGAGTCACCGATAATAAATCTGGGCATGGGTTAGAGGGACCCAATTTAAGAATGGTAAGACCATCCTCATCAGCAGCATTTAAATTTAGGACATTGCTTCCACCTTCTTCCTCCTCTAACAATGTTGTTTCCTTCTCCGTGTGACTTCTTGACTCCATTACAGGTAAATCTCCATCAGAGAAGCTAATCAAATCTCCTTCAGCTGAATTCAGAATTGGTCCCGTACTTCCAGTTTTAAGAGCATTTATTCTACTAGGCGGTGATAAAGTATTCACTCCCTGATGAGGTTATTTTTCCACCCCTTTGGTTAATCCCCTCTCTCTAATCCAATTACTGATTCCTACTTTAGCATCAGCAGCCGGGGGCAACAACCAGCAAGGCACTATCTCCTCATCCTCACTCTCATCTTGTTCTGGCACCACAGGGTGAATAGTAAGTCTTCGATGAGAACGAGTTCTGGATGGACTCAGTTCCAAGGGAGGTGGAGGAGAAACAGGAGGCACTCGAACAGCATCTAATAAAGGAAGCAGATGATTACGATGCCACATTTTGAGAGGCCCTAGCTTCACTTCAGGGTTGATTTGGTAAACTGGTAACCCTGGAAGCTGCTTACAGATAACATATGGTTGAAGCCTCCAGCGGTCAACCAATTTATATTTTCCTGGCACACCCAAGTTCTTTAGCAGCACTCGATCCCCTGGCTGTAAATCTTGCACTTTCACCTTAAGGTCAAAATTCTTCTCATGTCTCAATTCTCGGGTGGCAGTATGTTCCATAGCTCTCTCATAAGTGTAGCGCTCACCCCCGAAGGAGCAGCTGATTTAATTTGGGTCTTTGCCGTTACCCCTTACATGTATTTCCACCAAACACGGGACTTAGAGTCTGTATTAGGCCATGCGCCCACCAATGTATGCACCAGGCACTTAATTCGGTTTCCAATGCTTTATTGCAAAACTTTTGAAGAAGTAGCAGTAAAGAGGTAGAAGAGTTGCAGGAGGGTTCAGATACCTTATGCAGATCACTGAGGAATTTAAGGTCCTGAAGACAAACACACCTTCAGTCACCAGATCTTGCCCACCCGGATAGGCCTCTCTCACTGACCTAGCAGCCGAAATGGCGCACGGACAAAAAGTTTCTGCCACAGACTTGAGAAGAGCAAAATAGTTGCACAATCCTCTGCCACGGGATTTAATAGTAGTTGAACGATCATCTGCCACAGGATTTAATATTAGTTGAATAGCAAACACAATACCAGCTCCTTTAAGCCGACCCGGCAGTGCTGTGCGGTTGGTTGGTTAGGATGCATCCTCCAATTAAGTCACCAGGCTCTTCTTGAGATACCAGCCTTTCGCACAATCCTCCCCAAGATGAGTCATCCCCTGGATCTTTCAATTGCTCGGCTTCTTCCCGCAGGACAGACAGCACAGGATCACCTCTGAACCAGTGGGCCCCAGGTGACTTCTGGTCCTACTTGTAGTAACATAGCTTCGGGCCAGCATGGTCCCGAGACAGGAAAGAAGTTGTCACATACCTTAGGCCAGGAGGGCCAGGAGGCAAGAGAGAACCAAAAATGGCGTCTGCCCCTTAAGTACCCTCTTCCAGAATGCACAGCGGTGGACCACCCCCACTGGGTTACTTCTGAGAAAGAAGAGCACTCAATACACTTCAGCCTGTTGCTTTTCAACACTGGCCTGTGGTGACGACACCTACAGACAACAATGTGGAACTACACGCAACACAGCCAATGCTGGAACAGAAGCTAATTTAACCTCTGAACTATATACAGAACAGATAACCCCCTAAATTTACATGCAAGCGCCTGATCCACAGGATCAGGGCGCTACATAAGCTTGCTTCAAGTTTTTCTGTAAACGTTCTATATACCCTCTATGGGAAGTTAAAGCAGTATCATCTGCGGATGTTCCGAAAACCAGATCGGAAGCCGAGCCAAGTCTGTATGTACAACTGTAGCAATATAATTTCCCCAATGATTCTTTTCAGTGGGTAAAGTTCCAGCATGTTCAGTAAAGTCTGATTGAACAGTATAGTTTGGGACTTTTTGATGCCCAGCAGCTTGCACAACTGATGTACGAGTCTGCTTTCGAAATCTCTTCCTTGATCAGAATGAATCCTGACAGGTAGCCCGTAATGAATAAAGAATTTTTCTACAAGGACCTTCGCCACAGTAGTAGCCTGTTGATCTTTGGTAGGGTAAGCCTGGGCATATCAAGTGAAATGGTCAGTCACCACAAGAATATTACTTCTTCCACCTGTATCAGGTTCCAGGCACAGGAAGTCAATACACACCAACCCCACAGGCCCCTGACTGCAGATGTCCCATGGGAGCAGCTCACACTGGGAGAGTTTTTCTCTGAATGCAGGGTAAGCATGAACAGCAATGGCTCTCTATCTCCCTCCTCATATCAGGCCAATAGAACCTCTGACTAAGCGGAAAGTACTTTCTTTGACCAAATGTCCATGTTCATCGCGCAGAGCTACCAACACTGATGTGCGATGCTTACCAGGAAGGAAAAGTTGCCATATTTCCTCTGACTACTCAGCAGGGCCCCTCCTATACAGCAGTCTATCTCAGCTGCAGCCAATTCCACTCTCTGTGTAATATCTTAGCACCGACTACAGGACTCAACAGCCACACTGAAGGACTAATTGGCATTGGGATCCTGCTCTTGATCAGTTTTTATATCTTTTTGATTGCAGAGGAAGACTCTCACCTCACACTTGTGTCAATCCACAGTAAGACCGAGGCACTCCAGAGGGTGGATCTGCTATAGATTCAGCTCCTACAGTTCCTTTCAGCCATTGGACCAGGCCTCTGTATAAAGCTTGCACTCCTTCTGTAGGCACAAAAGTCCATTCTCCGAATTCTTCTACTGGACGATGAGGCCTATGGGACAGGGCATCCGCATCCCTGTTGCCAGTTCCAGGTCGATACTTCAAACTAAGCTGGAATCCGTGTGAATCAAACAGTTGCAAAAGGCACCAATGCAGGATGGAACTGTGGGAGCCTAAAGTAGCGCAGTGCCACATCCTAAATATTAGTTGAATGAATAGTTGAAAAAATGGACTTTCCAGGCACCAATCATAGAAAAATAAACAGTATAATATTTTATTAACAATTAATACATAACAATAAAAAACATTTAAAATACTGCAAACTAATTGCAATAGCAGCTAAACCTCTCCAATGTGGACTATAAATGTCAGAAATCATGCCATATAGGACATGTATGACTTAAAACGGGATTCTGACCGGTAAAAAAAAAAAAAAAAATTAAAAGTCAGCAGCTACAAACACTGTAGCTGCTGATTTTAAATAAGTACTTACCTGTCCTGAGTTCCTGCGATGTCGGCCGCCCGAGGCCGACCCGTCCCTCGGCTCTGGGGTCCCAGCACCGCCATCCTAGGTAAGGGAAACAGGCAGTGGAGCCTTGCGGCTTCACTGCCAGTTTCCTGCGGCGCGGCACTCTGGGAATGGCCCCGTGGTGTTCTGGGAACACACACAGTTCCCAGAAGACAACGGGGCCGCTCACCGAGGAGCAGAACACGCTGCGGAAAAAGAAGAGGCAGATTAGGAAGACTGCCTAGCAACAAGGGTTTAGGTAAGTTTAAAAAATTTTTTTTCAAATGTTTTTTTAAACATTTTTCTAGGATATTTGGTGTAATTTTTTTTTTCAGGGTGGCCCTCCACTTTAAATGGATAATAACATTCACTGTAAGCTCACAGGCTCTACATGTTTCGCGAAAACTCACTTCTTCAGGAGCTTGATAAGCGTTCTAAGGAGAGAAAGAGGCAATCAATGATTGTAACAGTTGTGTAACCATCTAAATATAACAAATATGTAGAAAAAAGAAAAAGGTCTCAACAAGTACCTTACAAATTGCAGGACAACATCAAAGGGCGGCCAAGCAACAGGCATGCAAAGTGCGCAGCAAGCAACATGTGGGGATGTGCTAGATAGAAAATAATACTTCAGTAGCCCTATATCACAAGAGAGAAAATGAAATCCCCAAGTGTATCAACATCAAAAAGCATAAGTATAAGGCAACCAAACACCACAAGCACATAATGTGCAAATAAAAAAGCACAATCATGCAATCTAGGCATACCTGTGTGTAAATCAGTAGCAACTAGGATCTCTAGATATTAACCCATAGGATGAGCCGAACCCCCCCCCACCCCCACCCCCCCCCCCGGTTCGGTTCGCAGCAGAACATCCGAACAGGCAAAAAATTTGTGCGAACACCGTTAAAGTCTATGGGACACGAACGTGAAAAATCAAAAGTGCTAATTTTAAGCGTTAATATGCAAGTTATTGTCATAAAAAGTGTTTGGGGACCTGGGTCCTGCCCCAGGGGACATGTATCAATGCAAAAAAAGTTTTAAAAATGGCCGCTTTTCGGGAGCAGTGATTTTAATAATGCTTAATGTGATACAATAAAAGTGAAATATTCCTTTAAATTTCGTACCGGGGGGGGGGGTGTCTATAGTATGCCTGTAGAGTGCCGCATTTTTCCCGTGTTTAGAACAGTCCCTGCACAAAATGACATTTCTAAAGGAAAAAAAAGTCATTTAAAAGTACTCACGGCTATAATGAATTGTTGGGTCCTGGCAATACAGATATAGTCATTGTAAAAAATGGCATGGGATCCCCCCCAGTCCATTACCAGGATTTTTGGGTCTGGAACCCCAAACCAAAATTAAAAAAAAAAAAAAACATGCGTGGGGGTCCCCCGAAATTCCATACCAGGCCCTTCAGGTCTGGTATGGATATTAAGGGGAACCCTGCACCAAATTTTTTTTAAAAAATGGCGTAGGGGTCCCCCTCAAAATCCATATCAGACCCTTCAGGTCTGGTATGGATTTTAAGGGGAACAAAGCCGCAGAATAAAAAAAAATGGCGTGGGTGTCCCCCCAAAAATCAATACCAGACCCTTATCCGAGCACGCAACCTGGCAGGCCACAGGAAAACAGGGGGGGCGAAAGAGCAGCCCCCCCTCCTGAAACGTACCAGGCCACATGTCCTCAACATGGGGAGGGTGCTTTGGGGTACATTTAAGTTGGGTAAATATGATACCATTAAAGATCTCTATCTATTTTCTAGAAAATTAACTTACAAATTTTTGTTTGATCACAATCGAATACGTTTGAGACAAGATAGGGAACTCTCGGAAAGTATCAAACGTTTCACAATGGATGAATTTTGGGCATTCAGAGATCTCATTCTCCTTTTGGAGGAGGGTGAGAACTCTGGACCCATTGTTTCTACCATAGAGACTGAGGCATCAGCACCCCCTTCAGTGTCTTTCCCTATTAACAAATTTAGACCCAAATCAACCAAATTTCCAGATCTCACCACCAATCCCCATATTTGGGCTTTTCTGATGGCCACTATTAGTGACATGAAGCATCTAGTGCTGGATCCTGCCACAAAAAATCTATCTACTCAACAACTTCAATCACCAGGCTACGGAATCATCTGGACCTGGTGATTAAACAGGCGGACAAAGGTGGGAACATACAGTTGCAATAAAAAGTATGTGAACCCTTTTGAAATGATCTGGATTTCAGCACAAATTGGTCATAAAATGTGATCTGATCGTCATCTAAGTCACAACAATAGACAATCAGTCTGCTTAAACTAATAACACACAAAGAATTAAATGTTACCATGTTTTTATTAAACACACCATGTAAACATTCACAGTGCAGGTGGAAAAAGTATGTGAACCCTTGGATTTAATAACTGGTTGAACCTCCTTTGGCAGCAATAACTTCAACCAAATGTTGGTGTGCTGTGCCTCTTTCTCCACACATAGTGTTGTGTGTTTCTTCCAAACAAATCAACTTTGGTTTCATCTGTCCACAGAATATTTTGCCAGTACTGCTGTGGAACATCCAGGTGCTCTTGTGCAAACTGTAAACGTGCAGCAATGGTTTTTTGGACAGCAATGGCTTCCTCTGTGGTATCCTCCCATGAAATCCATTCTTGTTGAGTGTTTTACGTATCGTAGATTCGCTAACAGGCATGTTAGCATATGCTAGAGACTTTTGTAAGTCTTTAGCTGACACTCTAGGATTCTTCTTCACCTCATTGAGCAGTCTGCACTGTGCTCTTGCAGTCATCTTTACAGGACACCCACTCCTAGGGAGAATAGCAACAGTGCTGAACTTTCTCCATTCATAGACAATAGGGATGAGCTTCGTGTTCGAGTCGAACCCATGTTCGACTCGAACATCGGCTGTTCGACCGTCCGTCGAATTGCGAACGATATGGGCCGTTCGCGCCAAATTCGTGTGGCGCGTCACGGCCCATAATTCACTGCAACATCGCAGTGCATTGCTGGCTGATGATTGGCCAAGCATGCACTATGACCCGCATGCTTGGCCAATCACAGCGCCGTCAGTAGAGAGAGCTGTAATTGGCCAAAGCCAGGGTGGCTTTGGCCAATTATGGCTCAGGGGATTTAGTACACACCCCACACTATATAAGGCCGCCTGCACGGCGGCCCTGTGTAGTGTGTGTTCCGGTGTGCTGAGAGATAGAGAGAGAGAGAGACAGTGTCATTTGATTTGAGTTAGATAGATTAGGCAGAACAGTCAGTCAGTTAGCTGCACTTACAGTGTATTGTGTATATATATGCATCCCAGGTGTTGCATATATATATATACACTGTATTCAGTTTAGCTAGATCCGTTCCTGTTATCTTCTATCTAGACTATTTACATTTAGTGCAGTGTGTCCTGCTCACAGTGTTCAGCTAGATCCGTTCCTGCTATTTACATTCAGTGCAGTGCGTCCTGCTCACAGTGTTCAGCTAGATCCGTTCCTGCTATTTACATTCAGTGCAGTGCGTCCTGCTCACAGTGTTCAGCTAGATCCGTTCCTGCTATTTACATTCAGTGCAGTGCGTCCTGCTCACAGTGTTCAGCTAGATCCGTTCCTGCTATTTACATTCAGTGCAGTGCGTCCTGCTCACAGTGTTCAGCTAGATCCGTTCCTGCTATTTACATTCAGTGCAGTGCGTCCTGCTCACAGTGTTCAGCTAGATCCGTTCCTGGTATTTACATTTAGTGCAGTGCGTCCTGCTCACAGTGTTCAGCTAGATCCGTTCCTGCTATTTACATTCAGTGCAGTGCGTCCTGCTCACAGTGTTCAGCTAGATCCGTTCCTGGTATTTACATTTAGTGCAGTGCGTCCTGCTCACAGTGTTCAGCTACATCCGTTCCTGCTATTTACATTCAGTGCAGTGCGTCCTGCTCACAGTGTTCAGCTAGATCCGTTCCTGCTATTTACATTCAGTGCAGTGCGTCCTGCTCACAGTGTTCAGCTACATCCGTTCCTGCTGTTTACATTCAGTGCAGTGCGTCCTGCTCACAGTGTTCAGCTAGATCCGTTCCTGCTATTTACATTCAGTGCAGTGCGTCCTGCTCACAATGTTCAGCTAGATCCGTTCCTGCTATTTACATTCAGTGCAGTGCGTCCTGCTCACAGTGTTCAGCTAGATCCGTTCCTGCTATTTACATTCAGTGCAGTGCGTCCTGCTCACAGTGTTCAGCTAGATCCGTTCCTGCTATTTACATTCAGTGCAGTGCGTCCTGCTCACAGTGTTCAGCTAGATCCGTTCCTGCTATATACATTTAGTGCAGTACGTCCTGCTCACAGTGTTCAGCTAGATCCGTTCCTGTTATCTTCCTACTGACAGGCAGGCTTGTCTGGTTACAGTATATAAAGCTACCTGAAGAAAATTACAGGTGTTCTTTTTGATCCTATTAGTACCACGGTCAGGCAGCTAGACTATTTACATTTAGTACAGTGTGTCCTGCTCACAGTGTTCAGCTAGATCCGTTCCTGTTATCTTCCTACTGACAGGCAGGCTTGTCTGGTTACAGTATATAAAGCTACCTTAAGAAAATTACAGGTGTTCTTTTTGATCCTATTAGTACCACGGTCAGGCAGCTAGACTATTTACATTTAGTACAGTGTGTCCTGCTCACAGTGTTCAGCTAGATCCGTTCCTGTTATCTTCCTACTGACAGGCAGGCTTGTCTGGTTACAGTATATAAAGCTACCTTAAGAAAATTACAGGTGTTCTTTTTGATCCTATTAGTACCACGGTCAGGCAGCTAGACTATTTACATTTAGTACAGTGTGTCCTGCTCACAGTGTTCAGCTAGATCCGTTCCTGTTATCTTCCTACTGACAGGCAGGCTTGTCTGGTTACAGTATATAAAGCTACCTTAAGAAAATTACAGGTGTTCTTTTTGATCCTATTAGTACCACGGTCAGGCAGCTAGACTATTTACATTTAGTACAGTGTGTCCTGCTCACAGTGTTCAGCTAGATCCGTTCCTGTTATCTTCCTACTGACAGGCAGGCTTGTCTGGTTACAGTATATAAAGCTACCTTAAGAAAATTACAGGTGTTCTTTTTGATCCTATTAGTACCACGGTCAGGCAGCTAGACTATTTACATTTAGTACAGTGTGTCCTGCTCACAGTGTTCAGCTAGATCCGTTCCTGTTATCTTCCTACTGACAGGCAGGCTTGTCTGGTTACAGTATATAAAGCTACCTTAAGAAAATTACAGGTGTTCTTTTTGATCCTATTAGTACCACGGTCAGGCAGCTAGACTATTTACATTCAGTGCAGTGCGTCCTGCTCACAGTGTTCAGCTAGATCCGTTCCTGGTATTTACATTCAGTGCAGTGCGTCCTGCTCACAGTGTTCAGCTAGATCCGTTCCTGGTATTTACATTTAGTGCAGTGCGTCCTGCTCACAGTGTTCAGCTAGATCCGTTCCTGCTATTTACATTCAGTGCAGTGCGTCCTGCTCACAGTGTTCAGCTAGATCCGTTCCTGGTATTTACATTCAGTGCAGTGCGTCCTGCTCACAGTGTTCAGCTAGATCCGTTCCTGGTATTTATATTTAGTGCAGTGCGTCCTGCTCACAGTGTTCAGCTAGATCCGTTCCTGCTATTTACATTCAGTGCAGTGCGTCCTGCTCACAGTGTTCAGCTAGATCCGTTCCTGGTATTTACATTTAGTGCAGTGCGTCCTGCTCACAGTGTTCAGCTAGATCCGTTCCTGCTATTTACATTCAGTGCAGTGCGTCCTGCTCACAGTGTTCAGCTAGATCCGTTCCTGGTATTTACATTTAGTGCAGTGCGTCCTGCTCACAGTGTTCAGCTACATCCGTTCCTGCTGTTTACATTCAGTGCAGTGCGTCCTGCTCACAGTGTTCAGCTAGATCCGTTCCTGCTATATACATTTAGTGCAGTACGTCCTGCTCACAGTGTTCAGCTAGATCCGTTCCTGTTATCTTCCTACTGACAGGCAGGCTTGTCTGGTTACAGTATATAAAGCTACCTGAAGAAAATTACAGGTGTTCTTTTTGATCCTATTAGTACCACGGTCAGGCAGCTAGACTATTTACATTTAGTACAGTGTGTCCTGCTCACAGTGTTCAGCTAGATCCGTTCCTGTTATCTTCCTACTGACAGGCAGGCTTGTCTGGTTACAGTATATAAAGCTACCTTAAGAAAATTACAGGTGTTCTTTTTGATCCTATTAGTACCACGGTCAGGCAGCTAGACTATTTACATTCAGTGCAGTGCGTCCTGCTCACAGTGTTCAGCTAGATCCGTTCTTGCTATTTACATTCAGTGCAGTGCGTCCTGCTCACAGTGTTCAGCTAGATCCGTTCCTGGTATTTACATTCAGTGCAGTGCGTCCTGCTCACAGTGTTCAGCTAGATCCGTTCCTGCTATATACATTTAGTGCAGTACGTCCTGCTCACAGTGTTCAGCTAGATCCGTTCCTGTTATCTTCCTACTGACAGGCAGGCTTGTCTGGTTACAGTATATAAAGCTACCTGAAGAAAATTACAGGTGTTCTTTTTGATCCTATTAGTACCACGGTCAGGCAGCTAGACTATTTACATTCAGTGCAGTGCGTCCTGCTCACAGTGTTCAGCTAGATCCGTTCTTGCTATTTACATTCAGTGCAGTGCGTCCTGCTCACAGTGTTCAGCTAGATCCGTTCCTGGTATTTACATTCAGTGCAGTGCGTCCTGCTCACAGTGTTCAGCTAGATCCGTTCCTGCTATATACATTTAGTGCAGTACGTCCTGCTCACAGTGTTCAGCTAGATCCGTTCCTGTTATCTTCCTACTGACAGGCAGGCTTGTCTGGTTACAGTATATAAAGCTACCTGAAGAAAATTACAGGTGTTCTATCCCAGCTTAGTGCAGCTACAGGCCATTAGTATGTCTGGAAGGCCAAGAAGGAGAGGCAGACAGTCACAAGCCAATAAGAGAGGGCAAGCAGGCTCTGTGTCTAGTGCTGGTCGTGGAGACGGTGCATCCTCATCAGCACGTGGCCATGGGACACGCTTGGCCTTTTTTTCGGCAGCTGGCCGTGTTGAGCCGCAACATGCGGAAGACTTGGTCGAGTGGATGACCAAGCCGTCCTCATCCTCCTCATCCTCTCTCACCCATGCCCAGGGTGCTTTGTCTGGCAAAGCAGCGGCCTCTTTCCTCAGCTCAATGTCATCAGTGACTCCTTCCCTAGCTCCACCATGTCCTCATGAGGATTCCCTCGAACTGTTTGACCACAGTGTTGGGTACATGCTCCAGGAGGATGCCCAGCGTTTGGAAGGCTCTGATGATGATACTGAGCTCAATGAAGGCAGTAACATGAGCACGGACAGAGGGGGTGCCCAAGAAGGACAGCAATCTGGCAGTCATGCTCCCCCTGCTGCAGCATACTGCCAGGTTTGCTCCAGTGATGAGGAGGGAGGGGATGATGAGGTCACTGACTCAACGTGGGTGCCTGATAGGAGAGAGGAGGAGGAGGAGGAGGAGGAGGAGGAGGTGGCACATCACCAACTAGGCAGGATGCCCTCCAGGGGCCAGCCTAAGGGCAGCACATTGACTGCATCACACCCCAAAGCTCCACATGTGCAGGGCGCTGCAGTCTCTGCGCGTTATTCAAAAAGTTCTTTGGTGTGGGCCTTTTTTAAAACGAGTGCATCAGATCGCACCGCTGCTATTTGCAACATATGTCTCAAGCGTATCTCGCGTGGCCAAAACATCTCCCGCTTGGGTACCACATGCTTGACCAGACATATGTTGACCTGCCATGCAGTTCGTTGGCAAGCGTATCTAAAAGACCCACACCAAAGAACAAAGACGATCTCTCCTTGCTCCTCATCAGCTGAGATTTCCAACCCCACTAGACCTTCAGTCCTCTCTGCGACCTGCAGTGAGAGGAATGAAGGTGTAGAATTAGGTGTGTCACAGCCAAGTACTTGTGGGCAATCTGCTTTTGGTACACCGACGTCAGATTGTACCAGGCAAATTTCCCTGCCCCAGCTGCTGCACCGCCGAAAGAAGTTTGCTCCCAGCCATCCACATGCCCAGCGGTTGAATGCTAGCTTGGCAAAATTGCTAGCACTTCAACTGCTGCCTTTTCAGTTGGTAGACTCTGCCCCCTTCCGTGAGTTTGTGGAATGTGCGGTTCCTCAGTGGCAGGTACCCAAACGCCACTTTTTCTCACGGAAGGCGATTCCGGCTCTCTACCGGCATGTGGAAGGCAATGTCCATGCCTCGCTGGACAGGGCGGTCAGCGGTAAGGTGCATATTACCGCTGACTCATGGTCCAGCAGGCATGGACAGGGACGTTACTTAAGTTTCACGGCGCATTGGGTGACTCTGCTGGCAGCTGGGAAGGATGCAGGACAAGGTGCAGTAGTGTTGGAGGTTGTTCCGCCACCACGCCTCCAAAATGCTGATTGTGACACACCTCTCTCCTCCACCCCCTCCTCTTCTTCTTCCTCCATGGCCTCTTCCTCAGAACCAGCGGTGCTCCGTAGGCGTTCAAGGGGCTACGCAAGTACGCAGGCCAAAAGATGCCATGCGGTGCTTGAGCTGGTGTGCTTGGGGGACAGGAGCCACACTGGGGCAGAGGTTCTGTCAGCTCTGCAGGGGCAGGTTCAGAGGTGGTTGACGCCACGCCAACTTAAGGCAGGAATGGTGGTTTGCGACAATGGCACCAACCTCCTCTCTGCCCTCCGACAGGGACAACTGACCCATGTGCCCTGTTTGGCTCACGTCCTTAACTTGGTGGTGCAGCGGTTCTTGGGCAGGTACCCGGGCTTACAGGATGTCCTGAGGCAGGCCAGGAAAGTCTCTGTGCATTTCCACCGGTCATATAATGCCAGTGCTCGGCTGACGGACCTCCAAAAGGAGTTTAACCTGCCCAAGAACCGCCTAATCTGTGACATGCCCACCAGGTGGAACTCGACGTTGGCCATGCTGCAGCGGCTGCACACGCAGCAGAGGGCCATCAATGAGTACCTGTGCGACTATGGCACCAGGACAGGGTCAGGGGACCTTGGTTTTTTTTCCCCACGCCAGTGGGCCATGATCAGGGATGCATGCACTGTCCTGTCACCATTCGAGGAGGCCACGAGGATGGTGAGCACTGACAGTGCATGCATCAGTGACACTGTCCCCCTTGTCCACCTGTTGGAGCACACGCTGCGTGGAATAATGGACAGGGCACTTGAGGCAGAACAGAGGCAGGAAGAGGAGGACTTCCTTAGCTCTCAAGGCCCCCTTTATCCAGACAGTGTTCCTGCGTGCCCGCCGATCACACAGGAGGAGGACGAGGAGGAGGAGGAGGAGGAGGAGGAAGATTGTGTCAGTATGGAGGTGGAGCCTGGCACTCAGCATCAGCAGTCTTTAAGGGATCAGTCCCAAGGAACACATGGACTTGTACGTGGCTGGGAGGAGGTGGCTGCGGACGTTGTTGTCCTTAGTGACCCAGAGGACTCCGGACCGAATGCCTCAGCAAACCTACGCTGCATGGCCTCCCTGATCCTGCAAAGCCTGCGTAAGGATCCTCGTATTCGTGGTATCAAGGAGAAGGACCAATACTGGCTGGCAACCCTCCTTGATCCACGTTACAAGGGTAAGGTTGCGGACCTTATCTTGCCATCGCAGAGGGAGCAGAGGATGAAACATCTTCGGGAGGCCTTGCAGAAAGGTCTGTGCAACGCGTTCCCAGAGACTGGGAGGTTACAAACTCCTGTTTCTGGACAACGTGTTGCTGAGGCTTCGGTCAGTCAAAGAAGGAGCGGTGGAGAAGGTGGCCGTCTGACCGATGCGTTCAGACAATTTTTTGGTCCGCAGCCCCAAGGTATGATCGGTTCCAGCAACCATCGCCAGCGTCTGTTTTACATGGTGCAGGAATACCTAGGGGCAAGATCAGACTTGGACACCTTTCCCACCGAAAATCCTCTGGGTTACTGGGTCTTGAGGATGGATCACTGGCCAGAGCTTGCACAGTATGCAATTGAGCTACTGGCCTGTCCTGCATCCAGCGTTCTTTCGGAACGCACATTCAGTGCTGCTGGAGGCGTGGTAACCGATCACAGGGTGCGTCTGTCCACCGACTCGGTCGATCGGCTGACCTTCATAAAAATGAATCAGTCTTGGATCACCACCAGCTACCAAGCACCTGATGCAGATGTAACCGAATAATTTTTTTTGAAATCTCAGATCCCTTCAAAGACTGCCTATGCTGATGCTGAGTGACTATCCCTGAGTAATTATCCTCTTCCTCCTCAATCATCACGCTGATAGCTTGTAAGAACATTTTTGGTTCTGGGCGCCACCACCAGTGCCTAAGGCACAATTTTTCAGCCCCTGTTTAACAGGGGCGTGTAATTACAATTTTTGATGTAATACTTTGCAGCAGGGCTCGTTCCTGCATTCCAACTAGAGTGTCTGTGAGGGGTTGCAGTGTTGTGGCACCAGCACCAGTGCCTAAGACCCAATTTTTCAGCCCCTGTCTAACAGGGGCGTGTAATTACAATTTTTGATGCAATACTTTGCAGCAGGGCTTGTCCCTGCGTTTCAACTAGAGTGTCTGTGAGGGGTTGCAGTGTTGTGGCACCAGCACCAGTGCCTAAGACCCAATTTTTCTGCCCCTGTCTAACAGGGGCGTGTAATTACAATTTTTGATGCAATACTTTGCAGCAGGGCTCGTTCCTGCGTTCCAACTAGAGTGTCTGTGAGGGGTTGCAGTGTTGTGGCACCAGCACCAGTGCCTAAGGCCTAATTTTTCAGCTCCTGTTCAACAGGGGCATGTAATTACAATTCTTGATCTAATATTTCACAGCAGGGCCCTGTGAGGGCTTACAGTGTTTTGGCCACAGCAACACCTAAGGCCCAAATTTCTGCTGAGTATATAGGGCAGGACCCTACTTTCAAACATCTAACTTACAAACGACTCCTACTTGCAAACGGAAGGAGACAACAGGAAGTGAGATGAAATCTACCCCTAAGGAAGGGAAATTCTCTCCTGTAAGAGTTAATATGGGAAAACAATTTCTCCTTTCCACTGATGCTTTCCAATCCTTGTTCCACAAAAAAACCCAAATTTTCCAAAAACATTTTTCATTGGGACAAAAAAGTGAGGTGAAATCTTCTGAAGAGGAGGAAAGACGCAAAACAAATGTCACAGGGGTGATAACCCTTCCCTATGTTTTCCAAAAAGCTTAGAAAAGATTTTTTGGCTGGAGCTAAACACATTAAAAATGTTCAAAATTACAAACAGATTCTACTTAACAACAAACCTACAGTCCCTGTCTTGTTTGCACCGCCTGAATACTGCTGTTCAGAGTATATAGGGACCTTTCCTTATTTTAATTTGGGTGCGGGGTTCCCCTTAATATCCATACAAGACCCAAAGGGCCTGGTAATGGACTGGGGGGTACCCATGCCGTTTGTCTCACTGATTTTCATCCATATTGCCATGACCCGACATGACATTAAACCCGCAAGCAGTTTTAAATGAGATTTTTTCCTTTAAAAATGACATTTGGTGCAGGGACTGTTCTAAACATGGGAAACACGCGTCACTTTACAGGCATACTATAGACACCCCCCAGGTACGATATTTAAAGGAATATTTCACTTTTTTTTTTTTACTTTAAGCATCATTAAAATCACTGCTCCCGAAAAAACGGCCGTTTTTAAAAGTTTTTTTTGCATTGATACATGTCCCCTGGGGTAGGACCCGGGTCCCCAAACCCTTTTTAGGACAATACCATGCAAATTAGCCTTTAAAATGAGCACTTTTGATTTCGAACGTTCGAGTCCCATAGACGTCAATGGGGTTCTAACGTTCGTGCGAACTTGCGGTCCGTTTGCGGGTTCTGGTGCGAACCGAACCGGGGGGTGTTCGGCTCATCCCTAATAGACAATTTGTCTTACCATTGACTGATGAACAGCAAGGCTTTTGGAGATACTTTTCTAACCCTTTCCAGCTTTATGCAAGTCAATTCTTAATCGTAGGTGAGAGCTCTTTTGTGCGAGGCATCATTCACATCAGGCAATGCTTCTTATGAAAAGCAACCCCAGAACTGGTGTGTTTTTTATAGGGCAGCTGTAACCAACACCTCCAATCTCATCTCATTGATTGGACTCTAGTTGGCTGACACCTCTCTCCCATTAGCTCTTGGAGAGCTCATTAGTCTAGGGGTTCACATACTTTTTCCACCTGCACTGTGAATGTTTACATGGTGTGTTCAATAAAAACATGGTAACATTTAATTCTTTGCGTGTTATTAGTTTAAGCAGACTGTGATTGTCTATTGTTGTGACTTAGATGAAGATCAGATCACATTTTACTTCAAAAAGTTTTATTGATAATCAAAAGTAAACATACGTTACAGATGGTTGACAGTGAAGTAGAATCTAAGCATAATACAATCCTCAGATATCAATGTATAGTTGAACTTCGTTACAGAACATCATAACAGAAAAATGACTTGCTTTGTTCGGGGTCATATCCCGGTAACACATAAAAGTGTGCGCATCCCCCTGAATCACTATAACATAACACTTGACAGCTGGTTTGTGAAAGTAAGGGGTATGCCTTGCTAACAGAGCTCTGGTGGGGATAGAAAGGGCCAGGGGCGATCTTTTTATACTCCCAGCACCCCAAAGGAGATCAGACTGTGCTGGGTGGAGTTCTCTACTTCTGGACCTCTCCCTCTTCCGCCAGACAACACCGGATTGACCCAAATCTACCCTGGGTCTCTGACCAGAGCTAGGGAGTAATGTGAGCTCCACTGTCTTCCTGAACAGACAGGGGAAGAAGAAGAGATTGAAAAGAAGAGCATTGAGAAGGGAGAGGATAGAGGTGAAGAAAGGAAAGGAGAGGGAGTAGCTAGTTATTGTCTACCAAAAATATTTTATACAATATGGTTGAGAGGTCTCAAGTTGGCCCACTGACTAGGAGGAGCGAAATGCCCATGTACTGAGCCCATGGATCCCACGTGGCTTCAAATTTAGTGCGGGTATCTGACAATATACTGGATAATTTTTCTTGGGACATAATCCAAGAGATTTTCCTCTTAGCAGCTGTAATGGAGATGTTTGGCTGTTTCCACGCCTTAGCTATTGTAATTTTAGCACCCACTAGTATAAAGTGGATTAGCTTCCTAGTATGAGTAGGGGTTCTTGGAATCTGTTCATTGAGAAGAGCTATCGTTGGAGATTTGGGTATCTGGCGACCGACCACCCTGTTAATTATATTAAATATTTTTCTCCAGAATGATCGTATCCTTGGGCATTCCCACCAAATGTGGGCCATTGTGCCCACAAGTTGACATACTCTGAAACACATGAGGCAAACATGGATGCTAATCTACAGGGTGTATAATACCACCTCGAGATTACTTTTATACTGGCCTCCGTGAGTGATGTGTTAAGGATCCCCTTAAATGATTTAAAGCAGGTCGATTGCCATACCTCCAGATCCCAATTGAACTGCAGCTCCTCCTCCCATTTCAACATGAACAGAGATTTAGAGGCTGGGGTTACCAGTGATGAGTAAATGATCGATATCCCCTCCTCTGCTCCGGTCCCTGCCCACACCATAATTCGTATGCTGTAATTTTGGGTGGAAATGTTTTTTCCAACCAAATGGTGTGTAAATAATGTGAGATTTGTTGAAATCTAATATGTTCTGTTGTGGGGAGCTCCAGCTTGTTGATGCAGTGCTTGAGGGAGAGAGGACCTGCAGGAGAGAAAAAGTGCCTGATTCGGTACAGTCCCTTGTCCAGCCACGACTTAAATGCCCCAATGTTCTGGCCTGGAGGAAAAGGTTTGCTGACTGATGTTAGGGTTCTAAACTTGCTTAACTTGTCCCACAGTGTCAGGGAGTGGGAAAGGGTCGGAGCCATTATCGGCGGTTGGGATTTTGGGGTAGCCCACATTAAGAAGTCTATAGTGTAGCGAGGGACTACTTGTCTTTCAATTTGGACCCAATCTGGTTTTTCATATCTCGAGTATATGATTGAGATTTGAGCTAATCTGGCGGCAAAGTAATATTGAAGGAGATTGGGAATCCCCAAACCCCCTTTCTTTCTATGAGTGTACAGGGGATTTTGTGGTAACCTGTATCCTGCTTTGCCCCATATAAATTGCAATATTTTGCTTTGAAAAGATTTGATGTGACTCCTATTAATTGGAATGGGATGGAGCGGAACAAGTATAGGAGTTTGGGAAGTAGAGTCATCTTTATTGAGTTTATCTTCCCTATCCATGAGAGATTGTGGCTAGCCCATACTTTAAGTTCCTTTTCCAATTTCCTGAACATGGGAGGGTAATTGGTATTGTAAAGAGATTCTATCTTGGGTGTTAAGTTAATTCCAAGATATTTAATAGATTTATCATTCCATTTAAAAGGGAAGGACATTTGAAGTAGAGAGACAGTTTGTAGTGGGAGGGAAATATTCATGGCTAGAGACTTAGAGTAATTGACTTGAAGCCCTGAAATATTAGAGAATTCTTCTAGGGAGTGTCTTAAGTTTGGTAAAGTCGTTATGGGTGAGGTGATGAATAAGAAGATGTCGTCTGCGTATAGTCCGCATTTGTGAATATGTGGGCCACAAGTAACTCCTGTTATGTTGGGGTTACCTCTAATCGAGATCGCAAGGGTTTCAATTGCCAAAGCGAAGATTAGGGGGGGATAGTGGACAACCTTGCCTGGTGCCTTTTGCTATATGAATGGGATTAGAATAGTGTCCCTGAAGTCGTATTCTCGCTTGAGGCTTAGAATAAAGAGATTTGATAAGACCCAAGAATTTATCTCCGAACCCCCATTTTTGCAGCAACGTGAATATATATGGCCAGGAAACTGAGTCAAAGGCTTTTTTATAAATCTAAGGAGAGTAACATACCTTCCTGTTTGGTTCCCCCTTCCCAGTTAGATTGCAGAATAGATATTATGTCTATAGCTCTTCTAATTTGGTCTGGGTCCTGTCTGCCCGGTATGAAGCCCACCTGGTTTTTGTGTATGTATTTGGTTATGAAGGAAGCGAAGGTTGGCAAGGGTTTTGGTTGGAATTTTAAGGTCACAGCTAATTAGAGATATTGAACGATAATTATTGATTTCTTCCGGATTTTGATCTGATTTGGGAATCACAGCAATAAAAGCGGAGTTGAGCTGGGCCTCTAGAGGATCTCTCTGGGTCATGGCATTGAAAATTTTGACTAAATGGTGCACTAGTGTGTTAGCAAAGGATTTATAGTATAAGTTGGAGAGCCCGTTTGGACCCGGGGCAGATCCATTTTTTAATTCTTTGATAACTTTAAGGGCTTCCTCTTCAGTGAAAGGAGCTTCCAGGGAGTCTTAATGCTCCAGGGACAGTAGCGGGATGGGTAGGTTGTCTAAGAAAGTTCCTATATTCTCAGTGTCTTTCGGGGTGGAGGCTTTGTAAAGATTCGTGTAGAAGGAATGAAAAGCATCTAGAATTTTTTACCGGGTTGGTTGAAAGGCCATGGCCAGGGATTCTGATTCGGGGCATTGAGTTTGATTGTATTCTGGGGGATAACTTGGCTGCTAACATGGGGCCGATCTTATCCTTTTGTGTATAATATTTGTTTTTACTCCATCTTATGCTTTTCTCTGCTTGAGCCATGAGGGCTAAATTAAGTTCCAATTTGATTTTATCTAGTTGTGGTATGTTATTGTTTGAGGGATTTTTTTTATGGTGGGATCTTAATGATGTATATTCCCTCTCAAGTCTCTCTACTTCAGCGGTTCTTTGCCTTTTTATTTGAGTGGACATTTTTATGTTTTTATGATTTTTAATGAAAGCTTTGTGAGCCGCCCACACAACTTCCATTGAAACCTCTCCTGTCCTGTTGATTTTGAAGTATTCTGTTAGTGATTTTTCAAGCTTCGTGACTCTGACAGGATCCGTTAGGAGAGATTCATTCAGTCTCCAAGGTTTGAGTGATGATTTTGGGCTAGCAAGTCACAGGGACATGCATAATAATGCGTGGTCTGAGAGGATCTTGTCTCTGATACGTGCATGAGTGACTCCGGGAATTGAATGGGTGTGCAATAGGATGTGATCTATTCTGGCGAATGTGTTATGGGGGCTGAAAAATATGTGTAGTCAATTGAGGTTGGATTCAGTTCAGTTGTCACTGAGGTTTCGATCTATCTAAACCTTGATCAAAGGCGATGTTGGAGTCACCTCTGAAGATTACTGTTCCTTCCAACATGGGATTAAGGATGCGGAAGAGGCGGGCAAAAAATACAGCTTGTCCTTTATTAGGAGCATAGTAGGACACCAGAGAGTATGTTTTATCTTCTATTGTGCCTTTGACCAATATGAACCTGCCTTCTGTAGCCTTATAATCAGAGGTCCAGTTAAAGTTGCAGAATTTGGAAAAAAAGACGGCTACACCTTTTGTTTTGTTTCCAGCGTTTGCTAGAAAGAATTTAGGGAACTGCCCATGGATGAACTTAGGACTGTACCGAATCGGGAAATGTGTCTCCTGTAACATTATAATATCCAATTTGAGAGATTTGTAAAAGTGAAAATTTTCTTACGTTTCAAAGGTGAGTTTAAACCCTGCACATTGTGGGAGGCGACCTTTAAAATATGTGGAGTGTCACTGGCCATGGGAGCAGAGGGGAGGTCCATGGAAACATTCATCATCACTTACCCTTGGAAATCTTCGATCATGTTCATCAGAGTTTGTGGGAGCCTCCCCGGGCCTTCTTGATTGTTGCTGATTTAGAATCCACATTGCGTTGTTATCTGCTAGAGATATAGGAGTTAATAGTGCTATGAGAGACAGAGTAAGAAAGTAAGCAGGCAGTGGGAAAGTAGAAAGAAAGGAAGATCTTCTCCCAGAAGAGGACGTGGATCCCAGGGGGGAGAAGAAGTCCCTAGGATCCAATAAGTCCAAAAATTTTTAAGAAAGTGTCTGAGCTTGACATCTCGGATGTTCTAGCCCCTGGAAACCAATAGGATAACAGGGGTTAGGCGGAGGCACATGTGTACCGCCCCAGACCAGGGCGCTTAATAAACATTAGAAAAAAAATGCAGTAGGTCAGCTAAGAAGCATATAAGTACATTTTTTTGACCAGAGGGTGATCTGAAGTATACCATTCAAACCTGGGAACCTAAATAAACTTGGTAGACAAAACATTGCAACTTGAACCTTAAACTTTGGGTAACTCGTCCCATCAATAGAAACATCACCAGGTGCTTTTTGTCATTCTGTGATACTATTATATCTGGGAAGTATATCCTCTATATTGTAGGAGTAAATGCGGGTCCCCTGGTAAGAGAAGCGTGTTAGGTGATGGGGTGGGGGGAGGGGAGGGAAATAGGGAGGAGGGTGAAGGAAGGGAGTAGGGAAATTAAGAAAGGGAAACTATGAAATGTACGGGTTGAGTTTACATATAGTTATGATACACAGAGTTCACAATTTCCACATGCCCAAAATGTCCATCGTGAAACCCGTGAACGACAAAGTAAGACATAATACAGGGCTTTCAGGCTGCGGGAGTTAAGGATGGAAAAAAGTTAAGGATGAGCCGCATGGTTCATGCACGGAAAATCACCGGTATGGTGGGATCGGTTTGGAACCATATAATTTTGGGGGGCCTTAAGTAAAGAGTCAGAAGACATGTTAGTCATTAAGGCTTGTTAGGTGCGATTCTAAGTTAATCGCTCTCCTCTTTGTACTGCTGATTTCAGATCTTATACTCTTATAGAAATGAGACACAAAAAACTTCTCTGTAGTTCAATTCTGAGCATATGCACCTCGTCACGCTACTGCTGCTGCTGCTGCTGAAATCTTTATTCTTGCAAAGCTTTTATACAATACAGAAAGATGACGCAAAAGCTTCTGTGTTTTAAGAAATTACCAAAAAAAGATAAAACAACCTCTTTCTGTCACAAGATGATTAAGAAATACATCTTTCAGTCACGGGGTGATTAAGAAATACAGGAAAGCTGAACCCATACAGTTTCTATTGCAACATCTCCTAGTTTTTACTAAAACATGAAAACAAGTAAAGTGGAACTCTGACTCTGATCTTATCAATTTCCCCCTTTGACATCATCCTTCTCCAAACTCTGGGTCCTCAATCATGAGTGATAGTCAGTATTTTCCTGAGTGCTTTCCCTGAGCGCGGGTTGTCAGAGGAGAACAGGTCTTCTTTTGCTATTCTCATCCCCCAGGTCCATACTAACATCTCATGGATGAAGAGAATCAAAGAGAAGGGTGACGTCAACTTTCCCTTAACCATAACCCAGAGTCAGATTTCAATACCTGCCTCTCTCCAGTCTCTTAGCTCTTGATCGTATCTTCTGATATACACAGATATTTATAACTGTCGTTATAACAAATTCAAGCATAAGTATTAATATAGGACTCAACATCCAATTAAGTATAGTAGTGGCTGTAGGGGACCATCCACTGAAAACATCGTACCAGTGGTGTGTGGTTTCATCTCTTATTTGTGAGGATAAATGTATTAATTTCCCTTTATCTATAACCGCAGATATTAGAATATTTTGAAGGGTATGTTCTTGTGTCTCTATGTGTTTTCTAAGTATTTCGGACTCATTTAAAATTTGCCGTAAGGGCTCTAGTGATATCATAAAAGGTGTAGTATCAGTAAGATTATCTACCGTCCATTCTAAATTAAATATTCTATGTGCATCTGGTTCAAAAAGGAAAGTTTCATTCTGCCATTTAAGCATTTTAACATTCTTTATGCATCCTGAAAAAGGGGCCGTTTTATTTAAACTTTCCATAGTTTCCTGATCGTTTGTAACTAAACAAATATGTTGTGGTCCTATCTCCATAAATCTGTTTCCTACACTTACTGGTAATTTCTGAAACCTACATATGTTAGATTGATGTTTCAATAAGCAAGGTTCATAGACTGGAGAACTTCTTCCACAGACTATTCCCTTATTAGTTTTAGCACATAGACTTAGATCATGAGTCATGTTTTGTGTATCTACATAGTGTCCATAAATCTCAGGGTACCAAAATTCAGATAGATCCTTTCCTATCAGGAGTGGAATCACTATTAACTTACACATTACCTGGACCTCCTCCACTTTGTATACATCAAACCTTCCAGCACACCATCTTTCCTCACATTCAACTTCTTTTCCTAGTACTTCAAACCATGTACTTTCTAAATTTAAACCCTTGAAATAATTCATCCAAGTGTGATAATTCCCTAATCGTAGCTCATCTCGAGCTCTATTAATTTGAATGTGATAAGATAGTGTAGAAAAAGCACATTGAGTAATGTTTATGAACTTCTGATTTGCTTTCCACAACTCCAGACTGGCTAGTGCTGTGTGATTAACCATAATATTGAGATATTTAGTTAATTGTACCTGGCTAATTTGTGTTTCGAATGTTGTAGGTAACCATTTGCTTGTGATTATTAAACTATCAGCTATGTGACTTCCTGCACGTTTCCACTTATTTTGTATCATTTCCATCTGTATTCCATTCATTACTCCCATTCCGGTTCCTGCAGCCCCGAGAACTGCATCATACCATTCTCGGCGATACCTACATTCTGGTAGCTGGGGAAAAGTTACATTAAATTAGATTTTTGTTTTCTGTTGTGATACCGAAACATTTATGCAAGATCTAGGAATAGGAGTTAATACAGAGGATTCGAAGATGGTGGGTAGAGCGTCCTCTATCTTTATATCGAAACCATAATGTTGCCATTGTATATATCCTCCTGTTGTGTTGTCCCATTTCCTTACTGGTACAAAATACCATGCTGTACAAATATAAGTTGCAGATTGATTGGTACTAAGAGGACCTATTAGATTGAATTGCCCACTTCCCCTTGCTGGTCCAGGACCTTTTCCCTTCTTTGCTGTCTCGTATTCTTTTGAATTCAGAGTTCTAAGTAACTGTAGTAATTTTTCTTTTACTTCCCTCCATGTTTCAGATTCACCTAACTTATGACATTTATGTGGTGTGTTATTAAAGGGCCATGTTAAATTGTCCCTCCAATGGAAAGTTATGTTTACTTGTGCTTGTGACTTAGCTTTTATCCACACTACTGGTAAATCCCTATTCTGCATCATGTAAAAAGGACCCTCCTGCCCTGACACTGTGAAATTTCCTACCGTATACCATTCGTAGTAAGGATATTGCGTTATACTCTTATCCTGATTTACCCATCTAAGATCAGTACTATTTTCATGAACTGTTATATTGATACCGGGAGTCCATGTGTAAACAAACATTTGAAAACATTCAAGCACTATTATCATAGTTAGAAGGATCTTCATTCTGTTTCTCTCGGTTCAGGACTCTTTTTGCAGTGTGATGCGTGGATCCAGGCTGCTTTTCCCTCCAACTTGACCAATGTGGGAGTGGTCAGCAGTACTTGATATGGTCCTTCAAACCGTGGCTCTAAGGCTTTTCTGGTATGTTTCTTTACATAGACCCAATCTCAGGGGCTCAGCGAATGAGTACCTGCTATAGAGTTGGGATCTGGAAGGGAAGAATACACATTCTTGTGGACCTTGGTTAGATGCTGTTGTAATTGTATCACATATGCAGTCAAACTATCACATTGCAATTGCATACTGTGTGGAAAGTATAAACCTAATCTAGGTGTATTCCCAAAAGTATCTCATATGGGGACAACCCCGTTTTTCCTGTTGGGGTATATCTTATGGAAAACAAAGCCAAAGGCCGGCATTCTGGCCATGGCTTGTTTAACTCTTGCATGGCTTTCTGTATTTTTAGCTTTATTGTCCCATTTACTCTTTCTACTGACCCTGAACTCTGTGGGTGATAAGGGGTGTGGAAACTCTGTTGAACCCCTAACATGGTCATCACATTCTGCATTACTTCACCTGTAAAGTGTGTCCCCCTATCTGATTCAACTGTTTCTGGTAGCCCAAACCTTGGTATCAACTCAGTGATCAGTTTCTTAGCTGTGGCTTTTGCCCTGGCTGATTTTAACGGGTAGGCTTCTGGCCAACTTGAATCAACTGCAATTTAACTGGGGAAACAGGTAGTAAACCAACATCTGCTTGATGACTTTCCCACAAATCTTCTGGGAGTGTCTGCAGAGCCTGATATATATCTGGAGGAGGGTGACACAGAATTTCGGGTTCCTCCTCAAAATATTGGATCACATTACACGTGTCGAGGTGTTGTTCCTCATCTATCGTTAATGTTACTGTACCATCTGTATGATATGCAATATTGGCTCCCAATTTTTGTAAAATATCTGCTCCCAGCAGATTTGTTGGTGCTCCCCGTGATATTAAAAACCGAGAAAGAAAAATCCTATTTCCAACTTTAACCTTTAGGGGCTTTGTCATGGGAGCGTCAGATAAAATTCCATCATACCCTGTAATTAATACTGTTTCAGTGGACTCCTGGCCGGGCCGTATCACCGAGTCTGAAAGCAGGGAGCGCGAAGCTCCGCTGTCCACTAAACATGAGATGTTTTTATTGTTTATTTGTATTGGGATGTGTAACATTTTTGTATGGGATTTTCCTAAGACAGGAGCGAGTCATGCCCTCTGATCCTCCGATAGATTAGGAGGTCCGGAGGCCTGTCTAGATCCATATCTAGTATCAAACCTGGCTGGAGATGAAAAGTCGTCTCCTTCATCTCTCATTCTTTTTCTACAATTGCGTTTCACATGGCCAATTTTGTTGCAGTAGTGACAAGTCAAAGGTTTTTGATACTGTCCTCTTTCCCTATCATGTGGGGTGGTAATGACATTAACTGTAGGGTGTCTTCGGGTTTTCGTCTCTACCAGGTCAGCCTCTATTCCCTGTGCTTTTTGCAACAATGTTCCTCTATCTCTAGTTGCTCTCCACTCCGGTGTACAGGCTTTCAGTCTTTCACTTATCTGTGGAATTAATCCTTCCATAAATTGTCTATTGAAGGCTCGGATCGTAGTTGGCTGAGCCAAATCCAATCCTTCATCTGCCATCATACTTTCCATAGACAAGTAAAAGTCCGATACAGTCTGTCCTGGAGTTTGTTTCATGGGTAATATGGACCCTCTCTCTATTTGTTTTGCCGTACAGAAAGCTTCCAACCTAACAACAAATAGGGCCCTTGAATCTATGTGTCTGACGTGTCCTGCATGTAGGTTGCCGTCCCCATCAACCTGGTCTATAGGTCGGTGTGGACCTACTTCTGTCATAAATTGCTGAAACAGAGTAGGATTCATTTTATGTCTACACAAATCTTCCCCATCTTGCCATGTTGCATCATGTGTATCCATCAACTGTCTTACAAATCTACAAAACGCGGCTGGTTTCGCTACTGGGTCTGGGGCATTCTGTATTAGTGCCATAAGGGCGTCTGGTGTCCATGGTGCCCAGGTCCTTATCTGCATCCTACGAGTAACAGTAGGTGGGGCACCCGGGTGAGCGGCTTGTCCAAATTCTGGATTATTTACCTGTACAATGTGTGTATCAGTGCCTACGGGGGCTACAGTTTCTGGATGAGGTTTTTGTGCCCCACAATGCACACATTATATTGCCCATTCTGGGTTTTGCGCTCCACAAACCTGACAAACCCATCCCCTGCCTTGGAGTGAAGGATATATCTTATGTGGTTTATGTTCTATGTCAGTGTATGGGGGTGGGATGGCTGAGCTGGGGTCAACCAGAGCCTCAGCATTTTTTGTTCTTCTATCCTTCATGTCCCAACCATCACAATCTGGGTTATATTTCCACCCCTCTTCTTTCGCTCTATTGGAGACCTTAATTAAGCATTGAACCTGACGCATCCATTGCTTCTCTAACACCTCTCCTTGTCTGTCCCTTTTTATTTCCTTCCACACGTCTGGGTCTTAACCCGCTGCTCCTTTTACTTTGAATTTATGAAGTATGGTTTTTAAATTTTGTGCTTCATCTGTCCCATATATGTTCTTAATTATCTGCGGCACCGTATAGTGGGCCACAGTTCCTTGACGGGGTTTTGTATACCTCTGACCCATTCTAACAGTACGTGCCTAGGTAGCGTGTGGGACACTGTTATATGTCCCAAAATAAAAAAAAAGGAAAAAAGTTTGTGCGGGACCCTACAACAGTTCCTCGTTGCCTTCCTCCTAGGGTGCTAGAATACTAAAAACCTCTCCGGGATGAGATTTCTGAAATCGAATTACTTTATATGCTAGCCAACTAACAAATATTATAACCAGAATGGCGGCTACAACATATACAAGCATTCCTTTAAGTGGCCAGGTATCCAACTAGATCTCCGGGCTTATGGAGACCTTATTCCCCCCCGTATCTGGGATCCCTCTCATGCACTCTTATCCCTGCTTTATGGAGCAGACAGGGCTTATACTCTTATGCCTATTCCTTTTGTTCCGTCAGCCTCGTTCGTCCACCTCTTGTAGTTTCAGTGGTGAGTCCCTGTTCGGGCGCCAAAAATGTTAGGTGCGATTCTAAGTTAATCACTCTCCTGTTTGTACTGCTGATTTCAGATCTTATACTCTTATAGAAATGAGACACAGAAAACTTCTCTGTAGTTCAATTCTGAGCATGTGCACCTCGTCACGCTGCTGCTGCTGAAATCTTTATTCTTGCAAAACTTTTATACAATACAGAAAGATGACGCAAAAGCTTCTGTGTTTTAAGAAATTACCAAAAAAAGATAAAACAACCTCTTTCTGTCACAAGATGATTAAGAAATACATCTTTCAGTCACGGGGTGATTAAGAAATACAGGAAAGCTGAACCCATACAGTTTCTATTGCAACATCTCCTAGTTTTTACTAAAACATGAAAACAAGTAAAGTGGAACTCTGACTCTGATCTTATCAGGCTCATGGGATAAACCAGGACCAATCTAGAAGACCTTCAAGTGGGGCTGTTGTCCCCTGATCTTCTCGACTTCTGCTTCGACCAGAGGGGTGTCGAAGGACTGACAGGAGGGGGTCTTTTAGTTGAGCTGGTAGCTGCCGATGACTTTCAATTGAAGTAGGAGCTTTTCTAAGGTGGAGAAAGCGTGGTTTTGGCTCTTATAAGTGAATTTAACAGCAAACGGGAATGCCCATTTGTATTTTATGTCCTTTTGGGCCATGGCGGATAGCAGGGGTTTTAGGGAGCGTCGTTGCTGAATGGTTGAAGGAGCAAGATCTGCAAATATCTGTATGGCGTGACCTTGACATGTCACCTGGGTTGAAGAGCACGCCTGTTTCATCATGGCTTCTTTCACTGTATAGTGTTGTGGTTTGACAATTATGTCTCTCGGCACGCCGTCCTTCCTAGGGGGGCCCAGGGCTCTGCGGGCCCTGTCTAGCTCAAGGTGCTGTGTGCTGATGTTAGGTAGCAGAGATTTAATCAAATCCTGGGTTGCTGAAGAAACATCCGTTACAGTCTCTGGAAGTCCCTGTATCCTAAAATTATAGCGTCTGGACCTGTTTTCGTGGTTGTCTATACGCAATAAAGCAGTTTCCAGTTGATCTTGTAAGGTTTGGATCATGTCGGTATTTTGATTGGATACTGCCGAAGTTAATTCCAGTTTGTTTTCTATCGCCTCCATTCTGGTTCCTATGTTTTGTAGGTCAGATTTAATGTCCCTGGTTATTTTGGCTGCCGTTGTGGCCAAACCTCTTTCCAGGAGGATAGAAAGTTTGTCAAAAAGATCCGCTGTGGAAAAGCAGTGATCTTGTGGTTGCAGGCCTGGTGTGGGGAAATCAGCGTATAAAGGCCTGTTAGGTCCCATGGGAGAGAAGGCCTGATCTGCCATAGTGTGGCCTATGAGTGATTCCATGGAACAAGGAGAAGGGGTGGATACCTGCTGGCAGTTCCCAGACAGGAGCGGGGTATATATGTCAGGGTAGCTGGGGTGAGGACTTGTCTGTATTCCGGGACTCCCTCTGAGCAGAAAGCATGAAGCTGCTTGTGGGCCTCGGCAGTGGTGGCCATCTTGGTACACCCAGCGCGGGATGACGCCTCAAATTGCGGCCCAGATCGCAGCGGGTCATTCGTGGGGGGTCACCGGATGTTCGGGCAGCAGGTACCCTCTTTGTAGGTCGTGCTAGGGGGTTCAGAGCCACCTTAGAAGCACCGTTGGTTTGACGCTCGTGGCCATCGTGGATCATGCGCACGAGGATCAGATCACATTTTATGACCAATTTGTGCTGAAATCCATATCATTCCAAAAGGGTTCACATACTTTTTATTGTAACTGTAGTTCTATTAACTAATAAACAAAATACTAAGATGTGTATGGACATTCTTACCAATCAGTCCTGGTACCGCAGGATTGTGACCACCTCCACTAAACGCTTCATTAATGAATATGTCTTTGATAGGGGAGGCTTTCCGTACAGGACTTATTAATCAGGATACTTATGCCTATTTGAACACTAAATTCCCTCAAACAGCTACGTTCTATTCTCTCCCCAAGATACATAAATACCCACATACCCCTCCAGGTAGACCGATTGTATCCAGTATAGAATCACTGACTGTAAATGCCATAATTGGATACTGGATAATGTTGTATTGTTTCCAGATACAGATAAGGGTCCACAATCCCTAATAATTAAAGCGCAAATAGAAACTTAGGGAGGGAGCCTAGGCTGCCTCATGAGAGATGGGATTTTTGTAGTGGACCATTTTATCTTACAGATAAAATGGTCTACTACAAGAATCCCATCTCTCATGAGGCAGCCTAGGCTCCCTCTCTAAGTTTCTATTTGACTGTAAATGCCAGTAGGCTTATCGATTTCTTACTCCTAATGTGAGACGGTTACCATCATTCATCCAGGATACTCTTGATCTCTTGAAGCACATTGAGGGTGTGGGGGTCCCTCCCGGCGCCCTGCTCATGACTTTGGATGTGGAGTCTTTGTACTCCAGCATCCCTCACGAGCAGGGTGTTGGGACGGTGCGTACATTCCTCAGAGAGCAAGACCATCATCTATGGTCCTTTAGTGAATTTCTGTTGAAATGATTGCTTTTTATTCTTACGCACAATTGGTTCACATTTAATGTCTCCCACTACCTCCAGGTACAGGGCGTGGCTATGGGCACCTGTTGTGCCACGGCCTACGCCAATTTGTACCTGATGGGGTGGGAGCGTGACATTTTTTCCAGCAAATCCTTTGCCAACCACACCAGCCATGCGCTGGTGGGACTTGGAGATATTGATGATAGATTTATTGTATGGACACATTATTAACCCCCAGGACTGGGGTCAGCAGACGCACTATTAACCCTCAGTTCTGGTGTCAGAGGATGCACTATTAACCCCAGCACTGGTGTCAGCGGACGCATTATTAACCCCCAGCACTGGTGTCAGCGGACGTATTAACCCCCAGCACTGGTGTCAGCGGACGCATTACTAACCCCCAGCACTGGTGTCAGCGGACATATTAACCTCCAGCACTGGTGTGAGCGGACATATTAACGCCCAGCACTGGTGCCAGCGGATGCATTATTAACCCCCAGCACTGGTGTCAGCGGACACATTACTAACCCCCAGCACTGGTGTCAGCGGACGCATTACTAACCCCCAGCATTGCCCCCTACACCCTACAAATACCCCCCTACACTCCACAAATACTCTCCCTACACTCCACAAATACCCTCCCCTACACTCCACAAATACCCTCCCCTACACTCCACAAATACCCTCCCCTACACTCCACAAATACCCCCCCTACACTCCACAAATACCCCCTCTTCACAAATCTCAGCCTCAGTGTGATGGCTCACTTAATTCTCCTCCTGGCAGTCAGCTGTTGCCCTTCTGCCTCCCCAGTCCTCTCCTCCAGTCAGGTCCTGGCTCAACACAGGGCAACCCGAGAATGCCACAATCTCCCACTTTGAGGTGACATCAGGACCCTGGATCCGGAGCTCTGGTCTATCATCAGTGCCTAGGTGGGCGGGGCAATGGGCAGATCCTCCCTCCGCTCTGCTCTCTCTCTGCTCTCCTGTGCGGTGTCTGTATACAGCTGGGCTGCAGCAGCATGCGGCAAAAAGGACACAGGAGACAGAGAGCCCTTCAGCGCAGCACGGCCCCCCCCCCTGCCTGCGGGCCATTTGTAACCGGGCCGCAGGCCGCAAATAGCCCACAGGCCAGTACTTTGAGACCCCTGTTCTAAATATATTAACTATAAATATCATGCGAGACCAATGTTACTATACCCCTCAGCTATTACCTTTTTTGATTGATCTGTTATGGAGTTATTTTTAACATACATTGCCGACAGGCTTTCATCCAAGTCCACCTTAGTGAGCTGGACCGGGTACTCACTGTCACTTAGTGGATGAAGTGGAGAGGCTGCGTTGGCTAGGTGCCATCTTGAAACATCCCGCCCTGTTCCCGGATACGAAGGAGATAGTTTGTGAGCAATCGCTGCGCTGGCTTCCCACAGCGAGACCTGGATGTCAGCATGCACCAGGTGTTCCCCCAGGGGTACGGGTGACAGAGGACAAAAAATACGGGCTGTACGGCCCTGGGGAAGCTGCAAAAGTCACCGCTGCTCTTGAAGCTCCAGCTACAAGCTTCCTTCCAGTATCGCGCCGCACATGCGCCCCCGGGATTTCCGTTTAACCACTAGTGTTTCATATTTTATTTTTTCTAGCCACTAGTTTTTGGTAACTGACATTTTATTAGCTCATAGATGTTCATATTTAATTTTTTTCACCAGCTATGGTTTGGGAATTTCAATTTTTTTTTTTGAGACACTAGTGTTTCATGTTTTAATATTTCTTTTTCAGCCTCTGTTGTATCATATTTTAATTTTTTTCAGCTACTAGTATTTGGATGATTTACATTTTTTTCCACTAGTGTTACATTTTTTATTTCATTTTTTAGCCACTACTGTTTGGTAATCTACATTTTTCAACCACGAGTTTCATATTTAAAAAAAAAAAAAAAAATTGCCACTGGGGTTTGGTATTTTACATTTTTTTCAGCAACTAGGGTTTGATCATTTACATTTTTTAAGTCCGTAGTGGTTCATATATTATTTTTTTTTCACCATTTAGTGCCTGGTAATTTATATTTTTTCTAGCCACTAGTGTTTAGTAACTGACATTTTTTATTCTATAGTGGTTCATATTTAAATTTTTCCAGCAACTATTGTTTGGCATTTACATTTTTTTTAGCCACTAGCATTTCTTAAGCCCACAGTGGTTCATATTTACATTTTTTCCAGCCACTAGTGTTTTGTTTTAATTCATTTTTGGTAATATACATTTTTCACCCACAAGAGTTTCATATTTTAAAAAAAAATTCACCACTTGTGTGGCATTTTACATTTTTTCAACCACTAGTGTTTAATAATTTAAATTTTTTAAGCCCATAGTATCTAGTGTCTGGTAATTTAAATTTTTTCAACCACTGGTGTTTCATATTTTTATTTCTGCCATTAGTGTTTCTGTCATTTCCATTTTTTCTTTCACTAGAATTTCATGTTTAGCATTTAGCATTGCCACCAATGTTTACCATTTTTCTTATTTGCTACTATTTTTTTTAAGCCAATCGAGTTTGGTATTTAGATTTTTTCACCTACTAGTGTTTCCTATTTTTCTTTTTTTTCAGCCACTAATATTTTGGTGATTTACATTTTTTTTTCTTTAATCTTTATTTATCAAAACGTTTTAACAATATTTTATAATACATATATACATCCATAGCATGAAACAATTCTATAATTCTTTATCGTGACCATTATTACATTCTCTATTTCCTTAAAGCTACACAATTTATTCAAGGATGTACATGCCATAGTTTATACCCATCCCCCATCCTCTCTAACAAAACAATCAAACCCATTTATACCAACAAACCAAACGACATCAATAACCAAGGAAAGAAAAAACAAAAACAAAAACAAAAACAAAAAATACAAAAAAAAACAAAAAAAAACCTAAAAATAATTATTTTCCTTTAGAATTTTCTCTCTTTTTTCCTGGGGACCTCACTTCCTCCCATGTTAAATTAGAACTTCTATGCCTTTCTCAGAAGCTTTGAAGAGACTCTGTACTCTTCCCATTTAATCCATATGTTTAATAATTGTTCCTTATATCCTTCTTCTATCATCATTCTTTCCTCCAGGGCACGCATCTCCGTCATTTCACACTCCCACTCCACTACTGAAGGCATATGTGTGCTCTTCCAATTTCTTGCTATAATGGTTCGAGCCGCTGTCAAAAAATATTTCAAAATTCCCTTTTTTATTTTTTTCACCGATCCTGGGATCATAGATAATACTGCTATCTGTATTCCAGGGTATAAATCCGTCCCGGTCATATCTCTGTATATCTCGAATATTCTCTGCCAGAATGGCTGAATTTCTGAGCAATAGTACCAAATATGTGACATTGTACCCTGAGATGCATGACACCTCCAACAGGTATCCTCATTATCAGGGTTTATTTTATGTAAATCCACAGGACATCTATACCATCTGGCTAAGATTTTATAGTTCCTTTCTTGATATTTAGCAGATATTGAGAGCTTATGGGTTGCTATGATTGCTTTTTTCCACCTTTCCCTAGGGATTTCCATCCCTATCTCTATTTCCCACTTCTTAATGTAGGGTAATTCCAGTTCTTTGTTCTCTGAATTCAAATATTTATATATCTTAGATAGAACATGGGTGGGTCTATGTTCTTGCAGGAAAATTTTTTCTAGATCTGTCAGAGGCCTATCTATTACTGATTCCTCTATTAAAGATGTAATATACCGTTGAAGCAATCCATACTGCATCCATTTTGTTTTATGTTCTTCGCCCAATCTATCCAATGGAAGGAGTGTATTCCCTACCATTGTCTCCACTATCCTGGTATCCTCAGATCTCTTCCATTTAAGAAATGTTTTAGCTTCAAGTGCCAATGGGAATTCTGGGTTACTAAATAATGGGATCATTGGGCCTCTATTGGTAGATCCTATCCCTCTCTTTATCATGCTATCCCATACCTTTAGTGTTGATACCACTAGAGAGGGCATTTCTCCGTCCAGCGGTCTTAGCTCTTTTCTAATCCATGGTAATGATTTTAATTTTAAGGTCGTGATCTCTTCTTCGAGCCTCACCCACTGCTTATTATCTCTGTTGTGGAACCAATCCACCATTCTTGTTACCAAAATTGCTCTAAGATATAAATCTATATCTGGAAGGGCAAGGCCCCCATCTCTTTTATTTTTGTTTAACACTGTTCTATTGATTCTGGGGGTCCTGCCTCCCCAGACAAACCTACCTATTAAACTATGTAGTTTTTTAACAACATTTGTTGAGGGAAAAATGGGTATCGCTTGTAAAATATAGAGAATTTTGGGTAATATGTCCATTTTCACTATGCCTATTCTACCCATCCAGGAAAACATTCCTTTCTCATACTGTTGTAACATTCTCGCAGTTTTCTGCACCATCGGGACATAATTATATTCCTGCAGTTTACCAAGGTCGGTAGGGATAAAGATACCTAAATATTTGATTGCATTTACCTGCCATTTAAAAGAAAAATGATTTTTTAGGAGTTCCAACATACTATTTGGCAGATTAATATTTAGGGCTTCAGATTTATTATAGTTTACCTTGAAATTGCTAAGTGCCCCATATCGTTTAAATTCAGATATTATATTTGGTAATGATATCAAGGGATTTGAGATATATAATAGAATGTCATCTGCATATACTGACATCTTGTACTCTATGTCTCCCACTTTGATTCCTTGTATGTCTTTATTTTCTCGGACTGCTTTTAATAAGTGCTTCATCACTAGTATATATAGCAGTGGGGATAGCGGACAACCCTGTCGGGTACTGTTCGTTATAGGGACTACCTCCGAAAGATCACCATTTGCCCTTATCCTAGCTGTTGGATTCAGATATAATGCCATTATTTTATCTATAAGTATAGGGCCCAATCCCCATTGTACTAATGTCTCTCTAAGAAAGTTCCATCCCACCCTGTCAAAAGCTTTCTCAGCATCAATTGCCAATAGACAGGATGGGATGGAACATCTCCGTGCATGTTCCACCAGTGTGAGTGTTTTTAGGGTGTTATCTCTTGCCTCCCTACCCCTCACGAAACCTACTTGATCTAAATGTATATACAGAGGCATTATAGGTGTCAGTCTATTGGCGATTATTTTAGAGTACAATCTTAAATCAATGTTTGTCAATGAGATTGGTCTATAATTTCCACATAATGTATGATCCTTCTCTGGTTTGGGTATAAGTTATATATACGCCTGCATACTTTGTGGGACAAAAGGCACTGAGGTAGATACTGCATTAAAGGTCCGTGTCATTATAGGGATAAGTTCTTCTTTAAATGTTTTATAGAATCTAGGAGTAAAACCGTCCGGGCCTGGGCTTTTCCCAGGTACTAATGCATCAATTGCTTTTTGTACCTCTGTCTCTGAGAAAGCCTGGTCTAATTGTGATGTTTCTGTTGGTGCTAGTGTGGGGAGTGCAGTTTCTCTAACATATTGATACACACTTTGTTGGAATCCCTCCGGATCGCTGTTCATGCTATCGTTAGATATATTATATAATTTTGTATAAAAAATCTGAAACTCTTTTAATATTTCTTTTGAATCATACCTCATATCTCCTTTTTCTGACTTGATTTTAATAATGGGCATTGTATTGCCCCGATGGCGCAGAGCCCTAGCAAGAAGTTAACCTGGTTTATTACCCTGCTGGTAATATAAAGAGCGATTACTATCTCTTATTCGTAGAGTTTGCTCATTTATCAGTGTTTTTAGTTCTGTTTTCATATCCGTTAGTTCGATTAATTTATCACGCGTTGGGTTTTGTTTATGTTGGGTTTCTATTTTAGGTATTTCTTTTAATAATTGGGTCATTTTATTCCCTTTTATTTTCTTCAACCTGGCCCCATGTTTTATAAAAAAAACCCGAATTACACACTTTAATGCTTCCCACTGATTCGGCAAGGATGTAGTATCTTTTATGTGATCATATATAAAATCTGTTATCACTTTTCTAATCTCTGTCACACATTTTTCATCATACAACAAATTGTCAGTAAGTTTCCAGTTTCCCCTATTGTTTTTACTCTTAAATATATCTAGCACCAAGAATACTGGCGCGTGGTCTGACCACAACGAGCTACCTATCTCAGTGGATAAGGTTATTTCTATCCCCATCTGATTTATCAAGAAAAAATCTAATCTATGGTATGTCCCATGGACTTTTGAGTGGAACGTGAAGTCTTTTTCGGTTGGGTGCAATACCCTCCAAATATCAAATAACTGATATTTTACCATCATATCTAAAAAACTTTTTTTCTCCCTACCCGCCTGTATTTGTGATGGTGCTGTAGTGTCCTTCTCCCTATCTAAGACAAAGTTGAAGTCCCCCCCTATTATTATTATCCCTTCTGCCTTTTCCATAAGCATTTTTAACATTTGTGTTCCTACTTTGTGTTGACCCTGATTAGGTAAATATATATTGATGAGAGTATATTTCTTACCAAGTATCAAAACTTTGAGTAGTATCGCTCTTCCATCTCTATTACGCCATTCCTCCAACACTTGGTGTGGTATTGTCTTATGTATTGCAATAGAGACACCTTTTGATTTTGAATACCCGAAGGAATCATGATACCATGCAGTGTAGAATCTATTTTGTAGTTTAGGGATATGATCTGTGCGGAAATGCGTCTCCTGGAAGAATATTACACCGACTTTTTGTTTATGGAGAGAGCACAGAATCTGAGACCTCTTTGCCGCTGAGTTAAGGCCTCTAACATTATAAGAACATATTTTCATACTTCAAAATCCAAGAGGTACCCAAGAAAGAGAAAAAAAAAAAAAAAGAAAAAAAATTTAGGGGAAAGGGAAAAACACACACTCACGACTCACACTACCCTAAAACTATTGACTTATATAAAGTCTGTCTTACTGACTAAAGTAAGTTCCCTATAGGGGGGTCACCGGACACCGCTGTCCAAGGTTAGCCGTTCTATCGGTGGCGCATGCTATGATTAAGCCTTAATTTACTATTATTTTATTTCATCTACTCCCGTCCCCATATTGATTTTCCCCACCCTCACTCTAGGTCAGTAGAGAGGGAGAATAGGAGAGCACAGACGGGGGTGGGAGCATGGGGAGGGTCTCTCATCTTAAAACCTACATCTTATGTGTGTCTATCTATTTTCCCCTCTTTATCCCGTCCCGCTGTGAGGGATGTCTCTGTCCGACACTGTGGGGGGGGGGGGGGGGTGCAGCAGAGACACAGCAAGAGGGGGGATGGAGAGGGGAAGAGAAAAGAAAGAAAAAAAAAAACAACCTAAAACCCTCTGATGTCAAATCCATCAGTGTATAATGATTTATTGCCTATTAATAGATTGTGTTATGTAAACATCTCACCAAAAACCTTGTTTACCCCTAAAAAAAAAAAAAAAAGAACCCCCACCTCCCTCCCTAGCTACCCCTCCCCCCATATCAACACACACCTACCATATTACCCCAAACCCTCTAGTGTCGTATACATCAATAACCAGCATATCCATCAATCTAACTATTTTGTTATATAGTAATAAATTATATAGTGCAAGCATCTCATCAAAAGACAGTGTTCAAATCTGCAAAAATATCCAACGTGAAAAAAAACAAAAAAAACAAAAAAAAAAAAAACCCCATCCTCCCTAACTAACCCTCCCCCCATATTCCCCCATACCCTCTAAGTGTCATATCCATCAGTGACCGTCATATCCATCCTATCTATCCATCTATGCTATTTTATTGTAAATAATAAGTAATGTGGTGGAAACATCTCACTAAGAAAAAACAGTGTCAAATCTACAAAAATATCCTACGTATTTATATATATATAAAAAAAAAAAAAAAAAACATCCCAACAAACTATACTGTTATGATACGTTATTGTGTATTATGTTGTGCTAGTATCTCACCACAAGAATAATGTGCGAGTCTAAAAAAAAAAAAAAAAAAAAAAAAAATTTACAAACTCCCCTTTCCTCACTCCCCCCTATATTATTTACTTTTCCTTTCTCTTCTCTCCCCCCCCCCCCCTCCTCTGTGCAGCTTCTATTTGTGTAACTATTAGATTAATGATCCCATATCACCCTTTCTCTCCCCTCCCCCCTCCCCCATACATTGCTCCTCAAAATCTTCTCGGCGATTTCATATAAGAAATGGGCCAGTCCGGCAGTTCCACATCTGAAAGTTTAAAAGTTGCCAAAAACTGTGGCAGGTCTTCTAAATCGTTGAATGTTGCAATTACTTCCTCTTTTTGGGCCTGTAACTGCAATGGAAATTTCCATCTATACTGCAGATTGTTCCTTTTAAGTTGTTCCACCAGGGGTTTTAGTGATCTTCTCCGATCTAGTGTACATTTTGATAAATCTTGAAAAAATAATAATGAATCTCCCTCGTGCTGGATATATTTTGGTTTTGTCTTGCTGCTAGCATGATTCTGTCCTTTATGTGAGCATAATGCATCTTGCAAATGATATCCCTTGGTTTGCTAGGATCTACTCTCCTTATTCCTGATACTCTATGTGCACGGTCTATTATCAGGTCTTTTATATCTGTATCTTGACTTATTTCCTGAAAAATTTTTTGTAACGTTGTTGTAAGATCCTTAGCATTAACATCTTCTTTTAATCCTCTGATTCTTATATTGGACCTTCGACTTCTATTTTCTTGCTCATCTAGGCTATTTATTAATTGATTTATTTGATTCCCTTGTTTTTGTATTTTTTCTTTTATCTTCAATAGCTCTTGTTCTGTTTTTGAAACTCTATTATCTAATTTAGTTGTTTTTTCTTGTGCATCTTTTGTGGCTATCTTGAGTTCTTGGATTTCTGTTTTATATGTTTTTTCCAATCTATGTACATATTGATCCATATCTGCTCTGGTAGGGAGAGATTGAATGTATGTCCTCATATCCCAGTTTCCTTTATCCTCTTCTTTTTGTTCGCTTAAAGAGCCTGATGTATCTATTGGTGAGCTATTTCTTGGGTGAGTGATTTGCTCTTCCCCCGACGATCTAGATGTGGCTGAGGTTTCCGCAATATTTGATATTTCCTGTGATGTATGCAAACCTTGAATAGTTCGGGGTGATTGCAATTGTAATTGTTGAAAAATCTCCTTTATATCTGTTTTTGTGTAGATTGGGCCCCTGTAGGGTTTTTATTTTTGCTCTCCATTTTATCTTTTTTATTTTTTTGATGTTGGGGTGTTTTATTACCTTTCTTGGGTGCCATATTTTAATTAAAGCTTCTGTTTCTTAGTCATTGCTGTATAAAGCGGATATTTTATATGTTCTTTATGATTACTTATCCGTCCTGGCTCTTGCTTGATATCTTCCTTTCTTCCTTTTCTCCCCCTTCTTTTAAATGAGCACAATAATTATCAGGGTGTTGCCAGGCCCTTTAATTTAAATTTATATACTCAGATCCTTAATTAGTACTGGGGAAACCCATAGAAACTATTGGCATAGTGTGTGTTGTCTCTACACCTGTATTGTGTGATTAGGGTTTAGTAGGCTTTATTGCCCCAACATTACCTATGAAAGAGACCCTTAAATCTTCTCCATGCCACTCTTTAAGGAGGTTTTAAAAGACAGTAATTATTTATGCAGTCCTATGGACTTGTATGCAGCCCTTATATAGTCCTTATACATTCCACTATTCCTTTATATGCCTTCATACCTTGTGTAGAGGTCTTTGTTTTCCTTTCTTTATTTGTTGTTTATTTGAAGTACCGTGGTGCTCCTGTTTCCTCTATGTAAGAAGTATAGACTCTGTGGCTTGAGGTCGCTTGATTTTCCTGAGCTCTACTCCCGAGCTCTGCTGTCTGTGTCCTGAGCTCCTCCGCCGGAGTGCGCGTCTTCCCAGCGAGCTGCTTCCGCTGCCTGTGTATGCAGACAGACAGGGACTCCCGCACGGTTCTGCGCAGACTCCTGGCTCCTGGCTCCGTCCACGATCTCTCACCAGCGCCCGGCAGGTACCGCTCTCTTTCCTTAGTCTCCTGGAACTATTCAGGCCGCTTCAGTACACCGCTCCAGTTGTGGCGGCACTTATTAGGTGACTCAATCTCTAATTAGAGGTAGTCTCTGGCATGCAGTCTAGAAGTTAAGCCTGTGTAACAGTTGGCATGGACCTCCTTCTCTATAGCGTCTGCAGCATGTCTGCCTCCCGATCTCCCTAGGCAGCCATCTTGGACGTCAGCTCCTCCCCTCCAAAACCACCAGGGGGTACTTTCGTGATTTATATTTTTAAAACCACTAAAATTTTTTTTTTTTTTTCAGCCACTAGTGTTTGGTAATTTGGTCATTTTTTTAAAGCTTCATATTTAAAATGTTATTTTCAGCCACTAGTGTTTCATATTTTTATTTTTTCAGCCACTAACATTTTGGTGACTTACATTTTTTTTCCAGCCACTAGTGTTTTGTTTTATTTCATTTTTTTAGACACTACTGTCACGGAACGTCCCACACTCCGTTTGAGTGCTTCCGTCAGTATACCGCTTCCTAAGTTCTGGAACACGAGTCCAATGGATCTGGCTATAGGAACCCCCAAGAACTAGACAACACCAGTTTTGGAGCACATCAGGACTAACTCTTTATTTGAGATCTCACACAAATTTATACACCAGGATGACTCAAAGCTAATCTAACTAACATGAGCTAATTTACTATTAAATTTACCCAGACCAGATGACTCAGAGACATGACCTGTAGGACAGACTTGTGGGCACCGAGCTTCACACAGTAGTATAAACACAATAGCAGGAGCTAATTACAATTAACAATACAAACAACAATCTCCCCCCTCCTCAGCCTACACTGTTTGTCTCCTAGCCAGTGCTGGTGGCTAATGTGATCAGCTCATTCAATTAACATAAACACAGGTAGTTGGAGTTGATGACACCAGCATCTCCTCACAGGATGTGTCCCAACAGTATGAATCAGTCTTATCAGCAGGGGGCTGCTGGAGGAATCCCCCCTCCCTCTTCAGGCACACAAATCCCAAATGACCACAGCAAGGAGTCCCCAACAGAATCAAACAACATACAATATATACATATATACACGAATGAGTCCGATTAGTACAGTTCAGACTGGATTTCTAATTCACCTCACAAAGAGTATTGTTCCCTTAAAAATCCAGGGCCCATAATCAAAAGGCAAGAGGCTTGAATTCAGTCCTCTCCAACAGCCTCTGTCCCGGCTAGGTCTGTCACATTTCTCCCCTTTAGGCAGGAGACTAACGCAGGAGGAGACCCCAGACGGGTTGACTCCAAAGTTAGTCCATAGTTCCAGTCCTCTACTACCTGTACCCACACAGTACCCCAAACAAATTGTTCCAAACAGAGCCTTACTCACCCAGCCAACCTCTGCCTCTCTCAGAGAACATATCCGCCGCTGGGGAGAGGCCTAGACTGGCCCTTCTCCCTGGAGTCCTTTCTGCCGCTGGAGAGAAGACAGGGGGACTGGGCTCACTCCATCCTGCTGTTGGGGATCTAGGCTGACTGCCCAGAATCCCTGGGGTATACAGGTGGGGACTGAAGCCCCATCCACCGACACCAGATCAAGCTGCAGTTGTGAGGTGATGACTGCATTCTCTCCTTGGATCCTGATCTGCAGCTCACGATAGACTGCCACCTCCTCAACTTGGGCCTCCACAATTGCTGCAGGTGTGAGGCAGAGGTCTTGGACCCTCTGTCCGGTTGCCAGCACTTCTGCTGGGGATTTGCTAGGTGGTTCCTCCTCTACAGAAACGTCTATCAAAGTCTCTGGAATTGCTAAAAGTGTGGGACAAAGGTCTTGGACCCTCTGTTCAGTTACCAGATCTTCAGCTGGAGAAGTTTGTTGTAACTCCATAGATGCTGCTGGCAGAAAATCACACGTCCCTGTCAGTGTTGTGGGAGAAAGGCCGACTACCTCTTCTCTCAAGAAGGCCGAAGCCACTGTTGGTGCTGAGCAGAGCACAGTGAACTTTGGCCCTGATAGCAGCTCTTCTGCTGGAGGCTCATCAGGTTGTTCTTCCTCAGCAGAAAAGTCTATCAAATCCCATGTCTCTGCAACTGATGTCTGGGGATATAGGTTCACCATCTCCTGGCCATGGAACCCAGAAGATGCTATCATTTCTGGGCAGAGGTTAGCAGAGCTCTGCCCTGTTGTCAGCACTTCAGGTTTGGGGACAGCAATCTCCGGATTTTCCACTGCCGATTCTCTGGCATGCTGCTGAACGTGTTCTAGCAGTTTCCTGTATGCCCTTTCCAGATGCTGTTCCTTCTTTAGCAAATGGTCCAGATCAGGTTTGAGCTCTGAGACCCCTGCAAGACCAAGCATAGCCTCTCTATATTCTTGCAGGTCCTCAAGGTCAGGTTCCCCTTCATCGCCAAACATAAAATGATCTGTAAGGCTCTCCCACAGCAATCCAGGGCCTCCAAAGTCATATCCCTCCAGAGAGCATTCTGTTGTCTCCCCTAAATATCCCTGCTCTGCGTGCCATTGCAGAGCCTGATAATGATTCTCCAGCTCCATCTCCTGCTGGACCGGCCTGTCCAACTCAGTCACCCATTGCTTCTGGGGCCGCTCTCCCAGGAATGCCATCCGCAATGCCCATTGGTCACTGGCACGTTGCTCTTGGGTTGGAAAGCACTTGCCCTGTTTTATACCAGCGAGCTGGAGGGCTCCAATCCAGAGCTCCACCCGAATCTGCTGCCTGATCTCCAGATATTCATCCTCAGACACAGTCCTGGTGTATGTTGAAAGGATGATCCGCAGCAGCCCCGGGAACTCTGATGCCAGGTCCATATCTCCGCTGGGGTGACTGAAGTCTGCTATGCTGATCTTGGATCCAGTTGGAGGTTTGGATGTCCCAGACTGCAGGAAGCTTTCCTGCTGCTTGCCACCAATGTCACGGAACGTCCCACACTCCGCTCGAACAAACAACATACAATATATACACGACTGAGTCCGATTAGCACAGTTCAGACTGGATTTCTAATTCACCTCACAAAGAGTATTGTTCCCTTGAAAATCCAGGGCCCATAATCAAAAGGCAAGAGGCTTGCATTCAGTCCTCTCCAACAGCCTCTGTCCCGGCTAGGTCTGTCACAACTACTGTTTGGTAATTTACATTTTTCACCCACAAGAGTTTCATATTTAATTTTTTTCAACCACTAGTGTTTAATAATTTAATTTTTTAAGCAAATAGTGGTTCACATTTACATTTTTTTCAAGCCGCTAGTGTCTGGTAATTTACATATTTTTCAGCCACTGGTGTTTCATATGTAAATTTTTTCAGCCACTAATATTTTGATGATTTACATTTTTTTCAACCATTAGTGTTTTCTTTTTTCTTTTTGTGTTGGGTGATCATCAAGTGTTTAGTAATTTGCTTTCTTTTAGCTACCAGTTTTTGGTAATTGACTTTTTTTTAGCCACTATGGGTTCCTTTTTTGATTTTTTTTTTAACCACTAGTGTTTGGTATTTTCCATTTTATTAGCTCCTAAAATACAGAAGTACTTCCATAATTTGAAAAGAGAGCCGGAATCTTTTCCTTTTATAGAGGAGCTGGAAGACCTCATTAAGGATGAATGGGAAAGATCAGATAAGAGATCTAACCCGAATAATAGGTAGCCAAGCTATATCCACTGGAGGAGCTGAAGGTGAATTCGCTAATTCATCCACCGGTGGTAGATGCTTCCCTAATGCGACTTGCAAGACATGTAACCCTCCCAATAGAGGCTGCAGTCGGAAAAGCGATCTCTGGATGGTCTGCCAATATAGGAGGGAGTTGACCAAGAGAAAATAATTAGTTCTCTTCAAAAACTGAAACTAGCAGGTGATTTTGTAGCGGAGACTTTAGTAGATGTCATTTGTTCTTCTGCGAGTGCTATGCTGGCTTCAGTCATGGCCAAAAGAGCTCTTTGGCTTAAGCCGTGGGTGGTGGATCCAGCTTTAAGGGCCAATTGGTGCAAGATTCCTTATGATGGAGTTAATCTTTTTGGTTCAAACCTGGGCTCTGCGATTTCCAAAGTGACAGGGGGGATTCCCTCTGATAGAAGGCCTAAACCTCAGAAGGGTCCTGCTTTCAAACGCAACCTTCTGGAAAGGTATAGAGAAGCGAGATCGTGTAGGCCAGGAAGAGGGTTCAAGAGAACCTGGAAGAATCCAAAATGCTCTTTTTGAGGCTTCAAAAACCCAAGACCACCCCATCAGGGGATGACCAGAAGTGTTTTTGAGGGTACGCCCGTCCTGCCTGGGAAGTGGGAGCAAGGATCAGAAAATTCGAACAGGTCTGGACAGATCACATAAAGGATGCTTGGACACTGTCCACAATATAACATGGGCACAAATGGAGGTTCTTAGATGGGGTGCCCAAGGGCCCTTTCCAGCCAACCAGAATTCCTTCTTCGCCAGTCAAGAGGAAGCTACTTCTCAAGTATGTGGCAGATCTGGAAAGCAAGGGGGCAATTCTGAAAGTTCCAACCTCTCAAAGAGGAAGGGGGTACTACTCTCCTCTATTCTTAATAAAGAAGAAAACAGGAGATTCACGCCCTGTGATGGACTTAAAGGGGATCAACAAAGGAATTCAGATTGAAGCCTTCAAAATGGAGAGCCTCCAGTCAATCCTATTAGCCATAAACTTAGGAGACTGGATGCTGTCAGATTGGACGCCTATCTACATGTGCCTATACACCACGCATTTCAAAAATATTTGTGATTTTCAGTCAATCGTCAACATTTTCAATTCCAGTGCCTTCCATTCATCATCTCCTCCGGCCCCAGAACTTTTATAAAGACTCTTCTTCCAGTGATTGCATTTCTAAGGGAAAAAGGCCTGAGACTTCATCACTATTTGGATGACATTTTACTTCTAGCAGACAGTAAAGATACGCTGATTCATCACCGGGAGATACTGATCAACACACTTTAAAGTTTTGGGTAGCTGATCAACTGGGAAAAAAGAAATCTTCAACCTACACAGAACATGATCTTCATAGGGGCGGAAATCAACACTCTGTCAAACAAAGTCAGACTACCTCGAGAAAAGATAGATCCGTTAATTCGGAGGTTAAAAAGATTATTGACAACAACATTTTGTCCAGCAAGAGTCTGTCTGAGCACATAAGGCTCGATGTCGGCCACTTTCCTGATGATCCAGTGGGCACAGTGGCACATGAGAGAGATGCAATCCTCAATTACTGGAACGGCACATCAATGCTCCAGCCAATTTGCCATTCACCACAGAGTGAAAGTCAGTTTGGTGGTGGATGATTACAGACAACCTCAAAAGGCACAGACCAATAGTTCACCCAGAACCTGAGGTAATCACATCAGACGCCAGTCAAACAGGATGGTGAGCCCACTATCGGGATCAGGCGGTTCAGGGTCAATGGCAATTTCACACAGTGGGCATGGTTTTGAATGTTCTTGAACTCAGAGCAGTCTTTCAAGCCCTACTAGCGTTTGGCACGTCCTTGAGGGGGAAAAGTGTCCCAATACGGATGGACAACAAAGTGGCGGTAACATACATTCAGAAACAGTGGGGTACCAGGAGCAGTACCTTACTACAGGAGGTTCATATTTACATTTTCTTTCAGCCTCTAGTGTCTGGTAATTTACATGTTTTTCAGCCACAAGTTTCATATTTTTAATTTTTGTAAAATTTTCAGCCACTGGTATCTCACACTTTTTTTTCTGCCATTAGTGTTTTGTAATTCACATTTTTTTTCATCCACTAGTGTTTCATGTTTAACATTTTTTTTAGCCACCAGTGTTTACTATTTTTCAATCTTTTTGCTACTGCTTTTTTTTTTTTAAACCACTCGAGTTTAGTATTTACATATCTTCACCTACTAGTGTTCAATTTTGTTCAGCAACTATTGTTTGGTCATTTACATTTTTTTCAGACACTAGTGGTTCATGTTTTAATTTTTATTTTTCAGCCACTGTTTCAGGTTTTCATTTGTTCATTAGCTACTAATGTTTCAGATTTTAATTTGTTCAGCCACTAGTATTATGGTGATTTACAATTTTTTCAGCCATTAGCGGTTTTATTTTTTATTTCACTTTTTAGCCACTATGTGTTTGGTGATTTGCATTTTTTTAGCCACCAGTGTTTTATTTGTTTATTTTACATAGTTACATAGGTACATAGTAGGTGAGGTTGAAAAAAGACACAAGTCCATCAAGTCCAACCTATGTGTGTGATTATGTGTCAGTATTACATTGTATATCCCTGTATGTTGCGGTCATTTAGGTGATTTTCACCCACTTTTTTTGGTAATTTACTTTTTTCAGCAATTATGGGTTCATATTTACATTGTTTAATATTTTCAGCCACTAGTGTTTTATTATTTACATTTTTTCAGCCACTGGTGCTTGGTAATTTACTTTTTTTAGGCACTAGTGTTTCATAGTTTCATTTTTCCTTTTCAGCCACGAGTATTTGGATGATTTACATTTTTTTCATCCACTAGTGTTCCATTTTTTATTTCATTTTTGAGCCATTGTTTGGTAATTTACATTTTTACCCACAAGAGCTTCAGATTTTAAAAAAAATTGCCACTTGTGTGGTATTTTAAAAAAAATCAGCCAAAGTATTTCATATTTTAATTTTTTTCAGCCACTAGTGTTTGGTAATTTACATTTTTCAGTGACTAATATTATACTTTAAATTTTGCTTAAGCCACGGTTTCATATTTAAAACATTTTTAGTCACTAGTATTTGATTGATTTACATTTTTTTCAACCACTTGTGTTTGATAAATTAAATTTTTTTTCAGCTACCGTTTCATATTTTAAATTTGTTAAGCCACTAGTATTTTGGTGATTTACATTTTTTTCAGCCACTAGTGTTTTATTTTTTATTTCATTTTTTAGCCACTGCCGTTTGGTAATTTGCAGTCTTTCAGCCTCCAGTGTTTTATATATTTCTTCAGCCACTTTTTTGGTGATTTACTTTTTTCAGCCATTATGGGTTCATATTTACATGTTTTAATATTTTCAGCCACTATTGTTTTGTAATTTACATTTTTTCAGCCACTGAAGTTTCATTTTTTTTCTGCCACTAGTGTTCTGTAATTTAACCACTTGCTGACCGGGCCATAGCCGAAAGATGGCTGCAGCGCGGTCGGCTTGTTCTGGGTGGACGTCCATGGAAAGTCCTCCGAAACTCTCGTTCCCCGCGCGCCCGGTGGGGCGCGTGCACGATAGTGTCCCTGTTTGCCGGGTTCACGGGACCCGGCGCAACACGGATCGTGGTAAAGGGCCAATGACAGCGGCCCTTTACCACGTGATCGCTCCCTTCAATGAGGGAGCGATCATAATGTCAACAGACTGGGGTCATGCAAAGGTCCCAGCTCTCTTCTCTCCTCACACCGCTACAGAGTGAGAGGAGAGAAGAGAGAGCAAGTGAAAAAAACGACTAAAATCGTGAGTGAAAGTACTACAGTGCCCAGCAGTGCCATACAGTGCCACACAAGTGCGGCTACAGTGCTAAATTGTGCCCTAGAGTGCCACCAGTGCCACTACAATTCCCATCAGTGCCACTACAGTACCCATCTGTGCCACCAGTGCCACTACACTACCCATCAGTGCCACTACAGTACCCATCTGTGCCACTAGTGCCACTACAGTACCCATCAGTGCCACTACAGTACCCATCATGCCACTGCAGTACCCATCAGTGCCACTACAGTACCCATCAGTGCCACTAAAGTGTCCATCAGTGTCACTACAGTGCTCATCTGTGCCATCAGTGCCACTATAGTTCTCATCAGTGCCACGTCAGTGCCACCAGTGCCCATCAGTGTCACCTCTGCCACTACAGTGCCCATCTGTGCCGCCAGTGCCAAGTCAGTGCTCCGTCAGTGCCACACCAGTGCCCAGTGCCACTACAGTGCTCATCTGCCACCAGTACCACATCGGTGCCATCAGTGCCTCCTGTGCCACTAGTGCCACGTCAGTGCTCCATCAGTGCTACGTCAGTGCTCCATCAGTGCCACACCAGTGCCCAGTGCCACTACAGTGCTCATCTGTGCCACCGGCACTACATTGGTGCCATCAGTGCCACCTCTGTCACTTCAGTGCCCATCTGTGCCGCCAGTGTCATGTCAGTGCTCCGTCAGTGCCACACCAGTGCCCAGTGCCACTACAGTGCTCATCTGCCACCAGTACCACATCGGTGCCATCAGTGCCACCTGTGCCACTACAGTGCCCATCGGTGCCACCAGTGCTCCATCAGTGCTACGTCAGTGCACCATCAGTGCCACACCAGTGCCACTACAGTACTCATCAGTGCCACATCAGCGTCACTAGAGTGCTCATCTGCACCACTACATCGCTCATTAGTGCCACTACAGCGATTATCGGGGCCACTACAGTACCCAATAGTGCACATCAGTGCCCATAAGTGAGTGCTCATCAGTGCCACCATATCAGTGGATCCTCATCAGTGCCCATCAGTGCAACCTTAGTGCACATCAGTGCCAGATAATCAGTGCATCCTCAGTGGGGTGCATTAGTGTACATCAGTGCAACCTTATCAGTACCCATCAGTGCACTCTCATCAGTACCCATCAGTGCACCCTCATCAGTACCCAGCAGTGCACCCTCATCAGTACCCAGCAGTGCACCCTCATCAGTACCCAGCAGTGCACCCTCATCAGAACCCAGCAGTGCACCCTCATTAGAGCCCAGCAGTGCAGCCTCATTAGACCAGCCTCATCAGCACCCATCAGTGCAGCCATATCTGTCCAAGTGTCCCTACCACAGCAGTTTGTCACCACAGTCACCAGTATGGCAAAAAAAATTTTTTACCACTGAGGAGGCATACCAACAGCTTAGCTTGACTGACGAGAGCAGCGGGGAGCTCTCAGAGTCTGCGTCTGATTCTGGTTCAGAATATGAACCCGTTGTAAGCAGTGGGTCTGATACAGAATCATAGGAAGAGCAAAGTGTGCCTGTGAAACGAAGGCGCTCTGGCATGGAGCAGGCTACCACAAGTAGTGCTGTGGCATCAACCAGCAGCTCAGTGCCATCCACCAGAAATGCAGTGGCATCAACTAGCAGCTCAGTTGCTTCCACCAGTAGCACAGTGCCATCCAGAAGAAATGAAGTACCAATGCAGCAAAGGCCAAGAACTAGCGGGGTGTCATCTCGGCCCCAAAGCGTTAGGACCCATGCCGGCCTTCCCTATGCCCTTGAAAACCCTCTGTGGCTTCCCCCTAATTCAGGAGTAGCAAACATCCCCCCTTTCATCGCCCAGCCAGGTGTTCAGGTGAACACAGAGAATTTTGCCCCCATTGATTTTTTTAATTTAATTTTTACCCAAAACCTATTGTCCTCCATCGTGGCCCAGTGCAACCTCTATGCACAACAATTTATAACAAGCAACCCTGGTTCAAGTTCAGCCCATCCCAATGAGTGGAGAGCATTGACAGTGGAGGAATTTAAATTATTTTTAGGTCTAACAAAAAAAAATGAATTATACTCCTATTGGTCCACCAACCCCATCCACCATATGCCAATCTATTTATCCCTTATGCGAAGATCAAGATACCTCATGATAATGCGTTTCCTCCATTACAATGACAACACCCAGTGCCCCCCCCCGAAATGACCCATCACATGACAAATTATTTAAAATTCGGCTACTTCTAAATTTTTTCTCTGAGAAATTCCCCCAGTTATTCATCCCCGACCAAAATATTTCCGTGGATGAGTCATTGGTCCACTTCACAGGTAGGCTTGGGTTGAAGCAGTTTATCCCAAGCAAAAGGGCCCGATATGGGGTTAAGCTCTACAAGCTATGTGACTGAGAAACACAGTATATCTACGCCTTCCGGGTGTACGAAGGGAAGGATACTCAACTGCATCCCCCTGAATGTCCGGAGTACATCGGAGTCAGCGGAAAGGTTGTTTGGGAGCTTGTATATCCACTTCTTGGAAAGGGTTACCACCTTTATGTGGATAACTACTATACAAGCTTGCCCCTCTTTCGTAATCTTTACCGCAAGGACACTCCAGCGTGTGGTACAGTGCGAGCCAATAGGAAGGGCTTCCCGCAAAGGCTGCTTACTGAAAGACTACGAAAAGGGGAGACGGCGTCTTTACGGAATGAAGAGATATTGGCTCTCAGGTGGAGGGACAGATGAAACGTCCACATGCTTACAACTATCCACGACACCTACGTGGAAATCCCCCGAAGAAACGGCCCAATCCAGAAACCAAAATGTGTCCATGACTATAATCTGTTTATGGGGGGTGTCGACTCCAATGACAAGATGATCGAACCCTACCTTCCCACAAGAAAAAGCCGCTTTTGGTATAAAAAAGTCTCTATATATCTTTTTAGTTTGGCCAATTACAATAGTTTTGTTATTTACCGTAAATCTACAGAGAGCCCTGTATCTTATCTTCAGTACCAAGAAGAAATTATCTCTAACCTTTTGTACCCTGAAGGCGCCCCAGAAAGCATTCGCTCGGATTCAGTGAGCAGACTCCACGAACGCCACTTTCCTGAAAAACTCCCTCACCAAGAAACAGGCCGGAAACGTCAGAAGAGATGCCGGGTGTGCTCCAGAGGAGGAGCTAGAAAAGACACTGTGTTCTATTGTCCTGATTGTCCTTCCCAACCAGGCCTTTGTATTGATGAATGTTTCTACCTTTACCATACTTCTCTACATTATTAGGGAAGTATGGTAAACGTAATTGTCATTTACCGCCACACCCCTTTATGCCACTAAACATACCGCTGCCTTCTCCGAAACTGACCCTGGCCTGCTAAACGACCAAGCTTCTGCCTAATACTAAACTGTACCTACCTCTGCCTTCTCCGGAACTGACCCTGGCTTGCTAAACGACCATGCTTCTGCTAATGCTAAACTGTACCTACCTCTGCCTGCTCTGGAACTGACCCTGGCCTGATATATGACCACGCTTCTGCCTAACGCTAAACTGTACCTACCTCTGCCTGCTGTGGAACTGACCCTGAACTGTTTGAGCATGTTTTTTGCCTGCCTCTTGGACTGGTCTTTTACTCTGCTACTGGAGTAGTGGGCTTCATAACACAGGGGTCTCACATATGTGAGGGGCTCCAGAATTGTTTTTCTGGATGAAGAAAACTATTTTTTTAGTTTTCTCATTCCCAGATTAGGGTCTGGAGACTCGGAGGCTTCAAAGAGATTTGGGTGGGAGAAGCCTCTACCCCTGTCCCCATTCTTTCCTGGCCTGCTACTTGGACCATGTTCCTGCTTACTACCAGGACCAATATTTTGACACTGCTGGCAATGTCTCTACTTGCACTGACCCTGGACTGTATAAGGACAGTATCCCTGCCTGTACTATGGACAATATTCTTGTCTGCTGCCTGGACTATTCCATTCACTGTCGCTGACCATGTCCCTGCCTGCTGCCTGGATCAGGGCTCTCCTCCTGTGGACAACTGCACTACTAAAACCACAGGTAATCTTTTGTTTACCCTTTGCTCAACAGAATGTATTTTAGGGTGTAATTCTTGGTTCATGCTATGTGTTAGAAATATGAAGGGCCTTCAAAAATGTGATAGATTGTAAGGAAATTAGATGTGTAATTTATGCTCCTAGAACGCCTGAATGTGCTACTTCAATGTTCGGCCTCTGTATAAGGCCAGGCTGTGTAAAAGTCTCACACATGTGGTATCGCAATACTCAGGAGGAGTAGCAGAATATATTTTGGGGTGTCATTTTTGTTATGTACATGCTATGTGTTGGAAATATCTTAGAAATGGACAACAGTCCCTGCACCAAATGTCATTTTTAAAGGAAAAAATCTCATTTAAAACTGCTTGCGGGTTTAATGTAATGTTGGGTCATGGCAATATGGATGAAAATCAGTGAGACAAACGGCATGGGTACCCCCCAGTCCATTACCAGGCCCTTTGGGTCTTGTATGGATATTAAGGGGAACCCCGCACCCAAATTAAAATAAGGAAAGGTGTGGGGCCACCAGGCCCTATATACTCTGAACAGCAGTATACAGGCGGTGCAAACAAGACAGGGACTGTAGGTTTGTTGTTAAGTAGAATCTCTTTGTAATTTTGAACGGGTACACTTTTTAACGTGTTTAGCTCCAGCCAAAAAATCTTTTTTAAGCTTTTTGGAAAACATAGGGAAGGGTTATCACCCCTGTGACATTTGTTTTGCTGTCTTTCCTCCTCTTCAGAAGATTTCACCTCACTTTTTGTCCCAATGAAAAATGTTTTTTGAAAATTTGGGTTTTTTTGTGGAACAAGGATTGGAAAGCATCAGTGGAAAGGAGAATTTTTTTTCCCATATTAACTCTTACAGGAGAGAATTTCCCTTCCTAGGGGTAGATTTCATCTCACTGCCTGTTGTCTCCTTCCGTTTGCAAGTAGGAGTCGTTTGTAAGTTAGATGTTTGAAAGTAGGGTCTTGCCCTATATACTCAGCAGAAATTTGGGCCTTAGGTGTTGCTGTGGCCACAACATTGTAAGCCCTCACAGGGCCCTGCTGTGAAATATTAGATCAAGAATTGTAATTACATGCCCCTGTTGAACAGGAGCTGAAAAATTAGGCCTTAGGCACTGGTGCTGGTGCCACAACACTGCAACCCCTTACAGACACTCTAGTTGGAACGCAGGAACGAGCCCTGCTGCAAAGTATTGCATCAAAAATTGTAATTACACGCCCCTGTTAGACAGGAGCAGAAAAATTGGGCCTTGGGCACTGGTGCTGGTGCCACAACACTGCAACCCCTCACAGACACTCTAGTTGGAATGCAGGAACGAGCCCTGCTGCAAAGTATTACATCAAAAATTGTAATTACACGCCCCTGTTAAACAGGGGCTGAAAAATTGTGCCTTAGGCACTGGTGGTGGCGCCCAGAACCAAAAATGTTCTTACAAGCTATCAGCGTGATGATTGAGGAGGAAGAGGATAATTACTCAGGGATAGTCACTCAGCATCAGCATAGGCAGTCTTTGAAGGGATCTGAGATTTCAAAAAAAATTATTCGGTTACATCAGCATCAGGTGCTTGGTAGCTGGTGGTGATCCAAGACTGATTCATTTTTATGAAGGTCAGTCGATCGACCGAGTCGGTGGACAGACGCACCCTGTGATCGGTTACCACGCCTCCAGCAGCACTGAATGTGAGTTCGGAAAGAACGCTGGATGCAGGACAGGCCAGTAGCTCAATTGCATACTGTGCAAGCTCTGGCCAGTGATCCATCCTCAAGACCCAGTAACCCAGAGGATTTTCGGTGGGAAAGGTGTCCAAGTCTGATCTTGCCCCTAGGTATTCCTGCACCATGTAAAACAGACGCTGGCGATGGTTGCTGGAACCGATCATACCTTGGGGCTGCGGACCAAAAAATTGTCTGAACGCATCGGTCAGACGGCCACCTTCTCCACCACTCCTTCTTTGACTGACCGAAGCCTCAGCAACACGTTGTCCAGAAACAGGAGTTTGTAACCTCCCAGTCTCTGGGAACGCGTTGCACAGACCTTTCTGCAAGGCCTCCCGAAGATGTTTCATCCTCTGCTCCCTCTGCGATGGCAAGATAAGGTCCGCAACCTTACCCTTGTAACGTGGATCAAGGAGGGTTGCCAGCCAGTATTGGTCCTTCTCCTTGATACCACGAATACGAGGATCCTTACGCAGGCTTTGCAGGATCAGGGAGGCCATGCAGCGTAGGTTTGCTGAGGCATTCGGTCCGGAGTCCTCTGGGTCACTAAGGACGACATGGTCCGCAGCCACCTCCTCCCAGCCACGTACAAGTCCATGTGTTTCTTGGGACTGATCCCTTAAAGACTGCTGCTGATGCTGAGTGCCAGGCTCCACCTCCATACTGACACAATCTTCCTCCTCCTCCTCCTCCTCCTCGTCCTCTTCCTGTGTGATCGGCGGGCACGCAGGAACACTGTCTGGATAAAGGGGGCCTTGAGAGCTAAGGAAGTCCTCCTCTTCCTGCCTCTGTTCTGCCTCAAGTGCCCTGTCCATTATTCCACGCAGTGTGTGCTCCAACAGGTGGACAAGGGGGGCAGTGTCACTGATGCATGCACTGTCACTCCTCACCATCCTCGTGGCCTCCTCAAATGGTGACAGGACAGTGCATGCATCCCTGATCATGGCCCACTGGCGTGGGGAAAAAAAACCAAGCTCCCCTGACCCTGTCCTGGTGCCATAGTCGCACAGGTACTCATTGATGGCCCTCTGCTGCGTGTGCAGCCGCTGCAGCATGGCCAACGTTGAGTTCCACCTGGTGGGCATGTCACAGATTAGGCGGTTCTTGGGCAGGTTAAACTCCTTTTGGAGGTCCGTCAGCCGAGCACTGGCATTATATGACCGGCGGAAATGCACACAGACTTTCCTGGCCTGCCTCAGGACATCCTGTAAGCCCGGGTACCTGCCCAAGAACCGCTGCACCACCAAGTTAAGGACGTGAGCCAAACAGGGCACATGGGTCATTTGTCCCTGTCGGAGGGCAGAGAGGAGGTTGGTGCCATTGTCGCAAACCACCATTCCTGCCTTAAGTTGGCGTGGCGTCAACCACCTCTGAACCTGCCCCTGCAGAGCTGACAGAACCTCTGCCCCAGTGTGGCTCCTGTCCCCCAAGCACACCAGCTCAAGCACCGCATGGCATCTTTTGGCCTGCGTACTTGCGTAGCCCCTTGAATGACTACGGAGCACCGCTGGTTCCGAGGAAGAGGCCATGGAGGAAGAAGAAGAGGAGGGGGTGGAGGAGAGAGGTGTGTCACAATCATTAGCATTTTGGAGGCGTGGTGGCGGAACAACCTCCAACATTACTGCACCTTGTCCTGCATCCTTCCCAGCTGCCAGCAGAGTCACCCAATGCGCCGTGAAACTTAGGTAACGTCCCTGTCCATGCCTGCTGGACCATGAGTCAGCGGTAATATGCACCTTACCGCTGACCGCCCTGTCCAGCGAGGCATGGACATTGCCTTCCACATGCCGGTAGAGAGCCGGAATCGCCTTCCGTGAGAAAAAGTGGCGTTTGGGTACCTGCCACTGAGGAACCGCACATTCTACAAACTCACGGAAGGGGGCAGAGTCTACCAACTGAAAAAGCAGCAGTTGAAGTGCCAGCAATTTTGCCAAGCTAGCATTCAACCGCTGGGCATGTGGATGGCTGGGAGCAAACTTCTTTCGGCGGTGCAGCAGCTGGGGTAGGGAAATTTGCCTGGTACAATCTGACGTCGGTGTACCAAAAGCAGATTGCCCACAAGTACTTGGCTGTGACACACCTAATTCTACACCTTCATTCCTCTCAGTGCAGGTCTCAGAGAGGACTGAAGGTCTAGTGGGGTTGGAAATCTCAGCTGATGAGGAGCAAGGAGAGGTCCTCTTTGTTCTTTGGTGTGGGTCTTTTAGATGCGCTTGCCAACGAACTGCATGGCAGGTCAACATATGTCTGGTCAAGCATGTGGTACCCAAGCGGGAGATGTTTTGGCCACGTGAGATACGCTTGAGACATATGTTGCAAATAGCAGCGGTGCGATCTGATGCACTCGTCTCAAAAAAGGCCCACACCAAAGAACTTTTTGAATAACGCGCAGAGACTGCAGCGCCCTGCACATGTGATGAAGTCAATGTGCTGCCCTTAGGCTGGCCCCTGGAGGGCATCCTGCCTCATTGGTGATGTGCCGCCTCCTCCTCCTCCTCCTCCTCTCTCCTATCAGGCACCCACGTTGAGTCAGTGACCTCATCATCCCCTCCCTCCTCATCACTGGACTCCTCAGGAGGACATGGTGGAGCTAGGGAAGGAGTCACTGATGACATTGAGCCAAGGGAAGAGGCCGCTGCTTTGCCAGACAAAGCACCCTGGGCATGGGTGAGAGAGGATGAGGAGGATGAGGACGGCTTGGTCATCCACTCGACCAAGTCTTCCGCATGTTGCGGCTCAACACGGCCAGCTGCCGAAAAAAAGGCCAAGCGTGTCCCATGGCCACGTGCTGATGAGGATGCACCGTCTCCACGACCAGCACTAGACACAGAGCCTGCTTGCCCTCTCTTATTGGCTTGTGACTGTCTGCCTCTCCTTCTTGGCCTTCCAGACATACTAATGGCCTGTAGCTGCACTAAGCTGGGATATATATATATATATATATATATATATATATACTGCAGCTAGCAAAATCAACTGCCTGCCTGTAGTATGAGAACACCACCAACCTTCTACAGGTAGCTTTAGCTGAACACTGTGAGGTGGACGCACCCCACTAATTTGTAGGTTTAGCTGAACACTGTGAGCAGGACGCACTGCACTAAATGTAAATAGTCTAGCTGCCTGACCGTGGTACTAATAGGATCAAAAGAACACCAGTAATTTTCTTCAGGTAGCTTTATATACTCTAACAAGACAAGCCTGCCTGTCAGTAGGAAGATAACAGGAACGGATCTAGCTGAACACTGTGAGCAGGACGCACTGCATTAACTGTAAATAGTCTAGCTGCCTGACCGTGGTACTAATAGGATCAAAAGAACACCAGTAATTTTCTTTAGGTAGCTGTTAATACTGTAACAAGACAAGCCTGCCTGTCAGTAGGAAGATAACAGGAACGGATCTAGCTGAACACTGTGAGCAGGACGCACTGCACTAACTGTAAATAGTCTAGCTGCCTGACCGTGGTACTAATAGGATCAAAAGAACACCAGTAATTTTCTTCAGGTAGCTTTATATACTGTAACAAGACAAGCCTGCCTGTCAGTAGGAAGATAACAGGAACGAATCTAGCTGAACACTGTGAGCAGGACGCACTTTACTAAATGTAAATAGTCTAGCTGCCTGACCGTGGTACTAATAGGATCAAAAGAACACCAGTAATTTTCTTTAGGTAGCTGTTAATACTGTAACAAGACAAGCCTGCCTGTCAGTAGGAAGATAACAGGAACAGATCTAGCTGAACACTGTGAGCAGAACGCACTGCACTAAATGTAAATAGTCTAGCTGCCTGACCGTGGTACTAATAGGATCAAAAGAACACCAGTAATTTTCTTCAGGTAGCTTTATATACTGTAACAAGACAAGCCTGCCTGTCAGTAGGAAGATAACAGGAACGGATCTAGCTGAACACTGTGAGCAGGATGCACTGCACTAACTGTAAATAGTCTAGCTGCCTGACCGTGGTACTAATAGGATCAAAAGAACACCAGTAATTTTCTTCAGGTAGCTTTATATACTGTAACAAGACAAGCCTGCCTGTCAGTAGGAAGATAACAGGAACGGATCTAGCTGAACACTGTGAGCAGGACGCACTGCACTAACTGTAAATAGTCTAGCTGCCTGACCGTGGTACTAATAGGATCAAAAGAACACCAGTAATTTTCTTCAGGTAGCTTTATATACTGTAACAAGACAAGCCTGCCTGTCAGTAGGAAGATAACAGGAACGGATCTAGCTGAACACTGTGAGCAGGACGCACTTTACTAAATGTAAATAGTCTAGCTGCCTGACCGTGGTACTAATAGGATCAAAAGAACACCAGTAATTTTCTTTAGGTAGCTGTTAATACTGTAACAAGACAAGCCTGCCTGTCAGTAGGAAGATAACAGGAACGGATCTAGCTGAACACTGTGAGCAGGACGCACTGCACTAAATGTAAATAGTCTAGAAGATAACAGGAACGGATCTAACTGAACACTGTGAGCAGGACGCACTTTACTAAATGTAAATAGTCTAGCTGCCTGACCATGGTACTAATAGGATCAAAAGAACACCAGTAATTTTCTTTAGGTAGCTGTTAATACTGTAACAAGACAAGCCTGCCTGTCAGTAGGAAGATAACAGGAACGGATCTAGCTGAACACTGTGAGCAGGACGCACTGCACTAAATGTAAATAGTCTAGAAGATAACAGGAACGGATCTAGCTGAACACTGTGAGCAGGACGCACTGCACTAAATGTAAATAGTCTAGAATTTAACAGGAACGGATCTAGCTGAACACTGTGAGCAGGACGCAATGCACTAAATGTAAATAGTCTAGAAGATAACAGGAACGGATCTAGCTGAACACTGTGAGCAGGACGCACTGCACTAAATGTAAATAGTCTAGAAGATAACAGGAACGGATCTAGCTAAACTGAATACAGTGTATATATATATATATGCAACACCTGGGATGCATATATATACAAAATACACTGTAAGTGCAGCTAACTGACTGACTGTTCTGCCTAATCTATCTAACTCAAATCAAATGACACTGTCTCTCTGTCTATCTCTTTCAACGCCGGAACACACACTACACAGGGCCGCCGTGCAGGCGGCCTTATATAGTGTGGGGCGTGTACTAAATCCCCTGAGCCATAATTGGCCAAAGCCTCCTTGGCTTTGGCCAATTACGGCTCTCTGTTCAGGCGACGCTGTGATTGGTCAAGCATGCGGGTCATAGTGCATGCTTGGCCAATCATCAGCAAGCAATGCACTGCGATGCCGCAGTGAATTATGGGCCGTGACGCGCCACACGAATTTGGCGCGAACGGCCCATATCGTTCGCAATTCGGCGAACGACCGAACAGCCGATGTTCGAGTCGAACATGGGTTCGACTCGAACACGAAGCTCATCCCTACTCAGTACATCAGGTGTAAATAGATGTGATCAATTTTCAGTGATTGGCACCATAGCTTGTAGACGCTATAACTTTCACACAGACTAAATAATATCCACTAATTTATGTTATTTTTACCAAAGATATGTAGCAGTATAAATTTTGGCCCAAATTTATGAAGAAAAATTACTTATTTGCAAAATTTTATAATACAAATGAAGAAAAATGCATTTTTTTACAAAATTTTCTGTCTTTTTTCTTTTATAGCGCAAAAAATAAAAAACCCAACGGTGATTAAATACCACCAAAAAAAAGCTCTATTTGTGTGAAAAAAAGGACAAAAATTTCATATAGGTACAGTGTACCTGAAAATTGGTCTGGTTAGGAAGGGGGTTTAAGTGCCCAGTGGTCAAGTGGTTAAATTTCTTTCACCCACTAGGTTTTCATGTTTAAAATTTGTTTTAGCCACCAGTGTTTACTATCCTTTTTTGTTTCATTTTTTAAGCCACTCGAGTTTGGCATTTTCATTTTTTCACCTACTAATGTTACATTTTTTGTTTTCAGTCTCTGGTGTTTGGTGTTTTACATCATAGAGGTTAAAATTTTATTTTTAGCCACCGTGTTTGGTAACTGACTTTTTTTCAACCAATGATGTATTATATTTAAAAAAAAAAAATTCAGCCACTAGTGTTTTATCATTTACATTTTGTTAGCCCATAGTGTTACACAATAAAAAAATTTTTCAGCAACTATTGTTTGGTAATTTAAATTTTCTTCAGCTACTGTTTCATATTTTCAGCCACTAATATTTTGGTTATTTACATTTTATTCAGCCACTAGTTTATATGAAATTGGGACACTGTCCCCTGAAAATAGGACTTTTAAGGATACACCCCTGACACTGAGGCCCCTGACACTGAGGTGAGCACAGAGTTGCTTTTTTTTTTTTTTAATCTTTATTTATCATTTTCCAATACAAAACATTTCCCATCAGGGGCATGCCGGTAATACAAATTCTTCTATGCATTCAGAAAAACAAAAAAAAAAAAAACCGAATGGCTCCACGAGCACGCCCCCCACCCCCTCCACCTGCCCCCCCTCCCATTCCCAACCCCCCCCATTCCCAACTCCCCCCCCTGCGGGATGTACTTCGGTGGGGGCTAATCGCGTCTTGCCCGCTCTCTCCTCCATAATCGACCCATACTTGTTATACCCTTTTTATATAATCTCCCTTAAATAGGACCATGATTTTTTAAATTTAAGCCAGCCTGCCCATTTCCCCCTATGCTCCAAATCCTCATCCGGTTCCATTCCCCGCCGATCTAAACACTCAACGTTGAATATTTCGTTAAGATCGAATAGCCAGTCTCGCGTTTTGGGACTTAAAGGGTTCAGCCAGTTTAGAGCGATCTGTCTCTTGGCCGTATCTAGTATTATAGGGAGCAAGGAGGTTTTGTAACTCTTGACTGAGTCCTGAGTACCGTGGAAGAGGCAGACCCAAGGGTCTTCCTCAATTTCCCTCCCCGTAAATTCCTTTGTCAGGGACAGGATATTTTTCCAGAAGACCTTTATAATGGGGCATTCCCACCAGATGTGGGCCATTGTGCCTGCGGTTTGGCATCCCCTCCAGCAGGTGTTTCCCTTTGTCCCATCCATCCTGCTTACTCTGTCTGGGGTGGCATACCATCTTGCTAGAACTTTATAATGGATTTCCGTTCTCCTATTGTCTAGTGCTGAGTAGTGGACCAAGTTCAAAATTTTACCCAACGTGTTTCTATTACAAGGTGACCCCAATTCCTGCTCCCACCTTTTGATGCAAGGAGGCGTCTTACCCTCCTGTTCCGTCCCCAGTATTCTATAAATTTGGCCAATGACACCCCCTGGGTGCTCCGTCATACAGAGTTTCTCCAGGGGTCTAAGCTCTTCCATGCTTCTTAGGGGCTTTGGTAGTTTGCCTATAAAATGGGAGAGCTGGAGATACCTCCACCTATCCATCACCCAGAGTTCTGCTTCTCTACTCAGTTCCGTGAAAGTGCGTATTTTCCCCTTACCAAAAAAATTTTTCAGTTGGAGGGCGTCCTCTTTTAACCAATTCCCGCCCACCGTCCGCATTCCTGGTTCAAAAAATAGATTATTTTTCATATATATTAATGGTGAATTGTGCAACCATTTGTGCTTGGCATTTTCATTTTTTCACCTACTAATGTTACATTTTTTGTTTTCAGTCTCTGGTGTTTGGTGTTTTACATCATAGAGGTTAAAATTTTATTTTTAGCCACTGTGTTTGGTAACTGAATTTTTTTCAACCAATGATGTATTATATTAAAAAAAAAATTCAGCCACTAGTGTTTTATCATTTACATTTTGTTAGCCCATAGTGTTACACAATAAAAAAAATTTTCAGCAACTATTGTTTGGTAATTTAAATTTTCTTCAGCTACTGTTTCATATTTTCAGCCACTAATATTTTGGTTATTTACATTTTATTCAGCCACTAGTTTATATGAAATTGGGACACTGTCCCCTGAAAATAGGACTTTTAAGGATACACCTCTGACACTGAGGTGAGCACAGAGTTGCTTTAACCACTTCCCGACCACCTCGCATATACGGCGGCAGAATGGCACCGCTGCGCAAACTGCAGTATAGGTACGCTGTCCCCTTTAAGAGATATAGCAGGCATGCGCAAGCTGCGCGGCCGGGGGAACCCGGTCACCGCCAGCCACCAGCGATTGTGAACACGAGAGCCGGGATTTGTGTGTGTGAACACACAAATCCCTGTTCTGTCAGGGGACAGGAAACAGATCAATATGTCTCCTCCCGGAGTACCGCTAAAAATTGCAAATCACCGCCATTACTAGAAAAAAATAATATTAAAAATGCCATACATTTTTCCCATAGTTTGTAGACGCTATAACTTTTGCGCTAACCAATCAATATACTCTTATGGCAATTTTTTTTACCAAAAATATGTAGGAGTATATATTGGCCTAAACTGATTAAGAAATTTGTTTTTGAAAAAAAAATTTGGGGATATTTATTATAGCAAAAAGTAAAAAATATTTTTTTCAAAAAATTGTCAGTCTTTTTTTGTTAATAGCGCAAAAAATAAAAACCGCAGAGGTGATCAAATACCACCAAAAGAAATTTCTATTTGTGGGAAAAAAAGAAAAAAAGGACATCAATTTTTATTGAGAACAGCATCACACGACCGCGCAATTGTCAGTTAATGTGATGCAGTGCCATATCGCAAAAAATGGCCTGGTCAGGAATGGGATAAATTCTTCCGGGGCTGAAGTAGTTAAAACCAAATTTAATAGATACCCCTACATATATGAACTGTTATCAGCATTGGGAACAAGTATCAATGTTTACACTATGCTGTGTTATGCTATTGCTACTATCATGAGATGTACATATCTCTGTATGTAACTTTTAATTTTTGTATCTATTAAATTTGGTTTTAAAGCAACTCTGTGCTCACCTCAGTGTCAGCTGTGCATCCTTAAAAGTCCTACTTTCAGGGGACAGTGTCCCAATTTCGTATAAATTCTTAAATAACAGGATGTGGATAGGGATGAGTTTCGAGTTCGAGTCGAACATCGGCTGTTCGATCGTTCAAACGAAGATCGAACATTATGGGGTGTTCGTGCCAAATTCGAACGGTGCGTCACGCCCCATAATGCACTGCATAATCGCAGTGCATTGCTGGCTGATGATTGGCCAAGCATGCACTATGACCCGCATGTGTGATGCTTTGGCCAATCACAGCACCATAATTGGCCAAAGGCGGAGTGCCTTTGGCCAATTATGGCTCAGGGGGTTAAGTCCACACCCCACACTATATAAGGCCGCCTGCACGTTGGCCTTGTGTAGTGTGTTGCTGGCGGAGAGAGAGATAGAGAGAGTCTATATATATATATATATATATATATATATATATATATATATATATATACTGTATCCAGTTTAGCTAGATCTCACTGCAGACCGTTCCTGGTGTACTTATTCAAATACACTTTCAGGCAGGAAGGTGATTCAGTGATCTGCAGTGCATTAAATATATATACTGTCTCCTACATATGTATCCACTGCATTCTAGTCTAGCCAAGCCTATACCTGACTACAGGCCATTCCTGGTGTACTTATTCAAAGATGCTTTCAGGCAGGCAGGCCAGGCAGGTGATTGAGTGATCTGCATTGCATAAAGATATATTATACACAGTCTCCTACATATATATCCACTGCATTCTAGTCTAGCCGAGCCTATACCTGACTACAGGCCATTCCTGGTGTACTAATTAGTAGTGATTACTGTATTTATTGGCATATAACACTCACTTTTTCACCAAGAAAATCGTGTGCAAATAGCGTATGCGTGTTATACGCCAATACTTCCATTTTAGCTCCCTCGGAGGGGACAGGGAGGGGGTTGGCCCTCAGATTAAATACAGTGAGAATCTCCTGTTTACTTGGCGGCCTCTGTAATAGGAAGTCCCATCTCCTGGGCCGCCATTGGACCACTGTTCTGTCTATCATAGGAGATTCTCACTGTATGTAATCTGTCGGCGCTCATCCCGCCTTCCTCCCTGTCCCCTCTAGGCTGCAGATGGGCATCGATCAGGCTGCACTGATGGCAATGGTGAGGCTGCTGCATTGATGGAAATGGTGAGGCTGCTGCATTGATGGCGATTGTGAGGCTGCATTGAAGTGCACTGATGAGGCTGCATTGATGGCACTTGTGAGGCTCCTGATGGGCATTGATCAGGCTGCATTGATGTGGACTGATCAGGCTGCATTGATGGCACTTGTGAGGCTGCAGATGGGCACTGACCCTTATTTTGCTTCAAAGTTCCTTATTTAAAATTTAAGTTTTTTTCCCTGAAACTTCCCTCTTAAAATGAAGGTGTGTGTTATACGCCTGTGCATGTTATACGCCGATAAATACGGTAACTAAAGCGCTAATCGGATAAATATGATGATTCAAATGTTGTATGCTTACGTGAGAAAAAAAACAAGCTCCAATTTCTATGTGATATTCCGAAGGATACTAAAAAATTCCTAAGATAAATAATATACAATATAAAATAAAGCCACACCTATGTGTACGTGTTCTGATACCACTCAATATAAAATTAGTATTGCTATAGTGAAATAAGTGTGCTAAATAAACTGTGAGCGTCTGCCTTTCCTTGGTGGCCTTCCAGACATGCTGTAAAATTGGATTAGCAAAACACCATGTGAAAAATTATATATAAATATCGCGCAGTCAAAAGAATAAGTGAAAGTGAGCAGCTGGCACAAACAAGTGATCAAAACTCGTATAAAATCATGAATATCAAAGGAAAAAAGTGCAGCGCTAGAGAATCAGTAATAACTACCATTGATTCATAATGTTCAATGTAGATATATCACAAAAGTATATATAAATGTGGTTGGAAAATACACAAAATTAATGTGATTCAGAGGACATGTTTAGGTAACACATTTGTTAAAAATAGAGTCCCAAAAACATCCGTTTGAAATGAACATATCAAAGATATATTAATGTGGAAAAAAAGTCCATGGAACATCCGTTGAAGTATATATATAGCACCAAAATGTGAAAAAGCAATCTAAATATCGTGTTGATAGGAGATCCACCACCATATGCATAAGAGGGAGGCTTACCAGAGCAACTGGACACAGATGGGTCTACACCCAAGCTTATATGGATGAGGATCCCAGGAGATGTCACGGGGGTAACCAAGATACTTGCAGATGGTATATATGGCAGGGGTGAATCCCATCAAATATTAAAATCATATAAGGAAAAGATAGGAAGACACATAGCGTAATACTGTATAAAGAAGCTTTACAGACCATTTATTAAAAGTAAAACACTCACATTTGAGAAGATAAAACAGCACTGAGTATAGATAAAATCGTGGCAGTGTCAGTGGTGTCAGCAAATGGTCCCGACGCGTTTCGTCCTACAAGACTTCATCTGGGGTGCCTCACCACTCTGCACACTGCCCCTTATATACAGTAAGTGACCCCCTTGCTGAAATGTGGCTCCAGTCCACAGTACTGTGAAACAGAAATGACTTCTGGGTAGAGAGAACATGGCGTCGGCCGCGTGCGTTGCACGCCTCTCTTAGACAGGTATAGTGGAGCGCAGAGGTATGTGTTGCTATGGTAGCGTACCATGCTTAGTGACGATCGCCTGCGTGGCACGCCTCCCTCGAGTGGATGAGATGGAACGCAAAGGTGCGCGTCACAATAGCAGCGCGTCGCACCTGCTATGACCCCATCTCTTCTCTATCATCGATATGAAGCCGCAATGCTGCACTGATCTAAGACGTAATGACGTCATGGAGCAGCGTGTCGGGCCTCGTTCAGGGTGAAAGGTGGAACGCAACGAAGACACGAAGCAAGGATGTCTCCTATCTTAGTGCGTTCCACATAGGCAAAAAACACCATACCGGGGAGAAATATCCCCAACGGACAACACTCCTCATATTAAGTAAAATATATATAATTAAATATTTAAATATTATTGATATGTCTACCACCATATCTATGTATTTAAACACTTCGCATCCGGGCCATTTCTGACACTTCGCTCCTACATGTCAAAAATCATCATTTTTTTGCTATAAAATTACATAGAACCCCCAAACATTATATATGTTTTTTTAGCAGAGACCCTACAGAATACAATGGCGGTCATTGCAACTTTTTATCTTGCACGGTATTTGCGCAGCAATTTTTCAAACGCGTTTTTTTTTGAAAAAAAAACAGTTTCATGCTTTAAAAAAAAACAAAACAGCAAAGTTAGCCAAATTTTTTTGCATTGTGTGAAAGATGAAGTTACGCTGAGTAAATAGATACCTAACATGTCACGCTTCAAAATTGCACACGCTCGTGGAATGGCGCCAAACTTTGGTACTTAAAAATGCCCATAGGCGGCGTTTTAAAATTTTTTACTGGTTACATGTTTTGAGTTACAGAGGAGGTCTAGGGCCAAAATTATTGCTCTCGCTCTAACGTTCGCGATGATACCTCACATGTGTGGTTTGAACACAGTTTTCATATGTGGGCGGGACTTACGTATGCGTTCGCTTCTGCATGCGAGCTCACGGGGACAGGGGCGCTTTAAAAAAAATTTTTTTTTTTTTATTGTTAATTTTACTTAAAATTTTTTATTTTGACACTTTAAAAAAATATTTTTTTTTTGATCACTTTTATTCCTATTACAAGGAATGTAAACATCCCTTGTAATAGGAATATGACACGATCAGTCCTCTTTACAGTGGGATATGGGGTCAATAAGACCCCACATCTCACCTCTAGGCTGGGAAGCCTAAAATAAAAAAAATAAATAAAACGATCGCCGCTTCACAGCCGAAGCGGCGCCGTTTTTTTGAATGCAGAGGCCGGGCGTGACGTCATAACATCGCGCCCGGCCTCCGAACGATCATAGAGACTCCGGCGACCATCTGGTCCGCCGGAAATCTCTATGGTGAACATCCGGCGCCGGTGGATCCGCTATCCGACTCACCGATCGCTGAGGTGAGTCGGTAGAAGCACCGGAGGGCGGCGGGAGGGGGGGACGTCCCCTCCCGCCGCCCGTAAGAACGATCAAGCGGCGGAACAGCCGCTATGATCGTTCTTATGGTGTACGGAATCGCTGGCTGAAAATGCCGGTATCTGAATGATGTCTGTAGCCTCAGACATCATTCAGATATAAGCCCTGAAAGTCGAGGCCGTCATATGACGGCCTCCGGATGTCAAGTGGTTAATCATAATAGGAGAATATGAAAAGACCAAAAAGAAAAAAAAGAAAAAAGAAAAAACCGGAGCCACAGTCTCACATGGGGGTCTAAAATTTACAATACAATATGTATAATATATACCAGTATAATCTCAGTCTACATAAAACAATCGAAATGATAACTAGTACTTGGTTCCATCTATTATGTACCATCTCACAATAAAGAGAGGAGGAAAATTAAGTTAACAGTAAAAATTGATGAAAAAATGATGAAGTAGCAAGAAGAAGGAGAAAGGGACAAAAATTATTTTTATGATTGGTTAATAAAAGCATTAATGTCCCACTCAACATTAAGCCCCAGTGGTGTATGGGACTGGATTTCGTATATCCAATACGTTTCTAATTGGGATACATCGCAAGTAGATGCCCCTCCTCGCCATGGGGGGGCATACCGGTCGATGATAAGAAATTGTGATCCGGAGGGGTCTCGGTTGTGATGCTGTCTGTAGTGTCTAGGGACAGTATGTTTGGTATCACCCCCTAAAATCTTTGCTACGTGTTCACCGACCCGAGTGGTGAACGTCCTAGTGGTACGACCCACATAGTGTTTTCCGCATGGGCAGGTGATAAGATAGACCACATTTTTGGTTGCACAGGTACAAAATGTCTTGATTAGATATGTTTTATTGGTTACATTAAACCGAAATTCCAATGTTTTGTGTCTACCATTGATGTTGTAATGACACACAGTGCATTTTTTACATGCAAAATATCCCACTAGTTCATGGAAAAAGAATTGGCGTTTAGGGGGATCAATTATATTGGGAGCAACCCTACCCCGTAGAGAAGGGGCCCCTCTATAAATAATCTTGGGTCCTACTGGTAAGATGTCACCCAATATATGGTCATTTTTCAATATCCCCCAATGACGTTCCACGATGTTTTTGATATCCTTATGTTGAGTTGAAAAGGAAGTCAACATGGAACATTTATTAGTGTCGTTGGGGAATAGGAAGTTTTAGGAGTCAATAATGATCTCCTATCTATCTGTTTAGCATATTGTATTTCTGATTCCAGAATGGTTACATCATACCCCTTATCCATGAATTTTTGTTTCAAAGATAAAGCCTGTGTTTGAAATGCCTCAATGGTAGTACAATTCCTCCGCAGCCTTAAGAACTGGCTGCGGGGGACCGATTTAAGCCAAGATTTGTGGTGGCAACTGTTGATAGGTATAAAAATGTTGTGATCGGTTGGCTTGAAATTAGTCTTGAAATTAAACTGGCGGGAGTTAATTTCTACATCCAAATCTAGAAAATGCACTTTGACAGGACTATATTCAAGGGTAAGAGAAATTCCTCTATCATTGCTGTTAAACATGGAGAAGAATTCCACAAGTGATTCCGAAGGCCCATCCCATAGGAGGAGGATGTCATCTATATATCTGGCCCAAAACACTAGATGAGGTCTGTGTTCAGAATAGACGACATCCTCCTCCCATTTGGCCATAAAAAGATTCGCGAGGCTGGGGGCAAATTTAGCCCCCATTGCTACGCCTTTATGCTGTAAATAAAATTTGTTATCAAACCAAAAATAGTTGTGTGTTGTTGCAAACTCCAGCAGTTCGATAATGTATTGTCGTTATGAATTTTTGGTAGGTGGTAAATGATTGGAATTCTAGGCGCCGTAGGTATTAGATAGGCTTTCTCTTTTTGGTTAAGTATTTGTCTATCGAACCCCTTTTTAACAAGTTTAGATAAATCTCGTTTATACCTATTAGTGGGGTTTGAAGGTAGCTCTGCGTAGGTATCATGATCACTCAGAATCCTGTGCAACTCTAGAATGTAATCCGACTTGTCCATTACGATGATTCCTCCACCTTGTCTGCTGGACGGACAATCAGATCCTAATGGTCACATAGAGACTTAAGGCCTTTAATGTTTTTGGAGAAGTTCTGACACTTCTTGATAGGTAAATCTGCCAAATCTTTAAGTACTAAGTCTCTAAAGATATTGACTGCCGGTGCAGCAGGTACTGGGGGGTTAAATAAGGAAGGGTTCGCTAGACCCGAGTGTATTGTCCCTGAAGTCACAGCTCTGTCTATAGAGGGAGCTGTGTTAGAAGAAAGATAACGTTGAATGTTAATTTTCCTTATAAATTCATGAACATCGATAAATGTACTGAACTTATCAAGTTTTGGGGGAGGGGGCAAATTTAAGGCCCTTGTCAAGTACGGCCATCTCTTCTTTAGTTAGTGATTTGGTACTGAGATTGAATACCCCTTGGCCTAATGAACTCTTTCTTTTTCCACTGGATTCTCCTCCCCCCTCTGGAGCCTCTCTTGGATCTATAGGCCTTTGGGGTCCTAATCTGGCCTGTTGAAGATCCTTATAATGGGGATCATGGTTATAATAATTAGGGTCATAGCTGGTTTCAATATATTCGTCCCGATAGTCATCCTGTCTGTCATAGAGTGGAGCAAACCTATTTTGAGTGTAAATAGGCAGACTGTTTGATTGGTAGGAGTCTCGACCATAAGGGGTATCGGGGTAACTAGACCTTCGTGGGGAGTCTACAAATGTTCTTTTTCCCTGTTCATAGGGGGGTCTGGAGGTATATTGATTACCTCTAGGTTTTCCTTTATGTCTTTTTATATTAGTATGGTTATTCCTACCACCCTTAGGTTTATGGGGTGGGGTGTAATATCTGGAGAGTCCATCTTTTTGAGGAGGTGGGCCTATTCTGGTATCCTGAGGGTCTGTCCTTGGTCTAGATGGTAGTCTAGATTGCCCTGTGTTGGTCGAGTTAACAGTTCCCCGGCCAGAAACAGATGGCTGTTCGGATTTGTCTTTTACATTAGAGGGTTCGGTGGTAGATGTGGTGATAGTCTGCCATCTGAAGACTGTTCCTGATTTATAGTCTCCAACATCCCTCGAGTATTTCTTATGCTTTTTATTCTTTTGGTCTTTGTCCTCCTTCTCCAAATGTAATTGGAGATTGGATGAGAGAGAACCATACTCTGGGAAGTTTTTGTGGGTTAGTAGTTTATCTTTAAGTTCTTTCATTTCCTTATCTAGAACAAAAAGTCTGTTAGTTTTTCTAGTGATAAGGAAACCCAGAAGTTTAATACCCATTTCGTTGAAATAATTGAACCACGATACTGGGTCAGGGTCGCCCTGTTGGGGGTGGACTTCCCACCATAAGCTTCTAGGAACCATGTTCTCTGTGACATATTGTTCTAGGAAAGCCACATCCCATTGGTGATGCAATTCGGAAGTCATAATGTTTTTTAATCTTAGGAAGAGACCTCCTAATTCAGAATCATGATTGGTTACTGTGAATACACCTTCTGTGTTGACTTTCCGTGTTGCTCTGTAATCAAATATATCCATAACGGATGTAGTGATAAGGGATAAAGTGATGTATATGACTGCAGCAATATTAATAGATCCAAACAGTATGTGAAAAATTATATATAAATATCGCGCAGTTAAAAGAATAAGTGAAAGTGAGCAGCTGGCACAAACAAGTGATCAAAACTCGTATAAAATCATGAATATCAAAGGAAAAAAGTGCAGCGCTAGAGAATCAGTAATAACTACCACTGATTCATAATATTCGATGTAGATATATCACAAAAGTATATATAAATGTGGTTGGAAAATACACAAAATTAATGTGATTCAGAGGACATGTTTAGGTAACACATTTGTTAAAAATAGAGTCCCAAAAACATCCGTTTGAAATGAACATATCAAAGATATATTAATGTGGAAAAAAAGTCCATGGAACATCCGTTGAAGTATACATATAGCACCAAAACGTGAAAAAGCAATCTAAATATCGTGTTGATAGGAGATCCACCACCATATGCATAAGAGGGAGGCTTACCAGAGCAACTGGACACAGATGGGTCTACACCCACTGTGTCAAGTAAGCTTATATGGATGAGGATCCCATGAGATGTCACGGGGGTAACCAGGATACTTGCAGATGGTATATAGACATGATAAGTACACTTTTTTCTTACTTTTTTCCTTTGATATCAGTCAGTCATTTGCTGACCATCCCATGCATATTGATTTAATTCAGTGCATACTACTTTTCCATCCCTTTAGCTTGAACTACTTGTCTGTACGTTTTCCAATTAACTCACCTGTTTATTCCATTTATGGGGGGTGGGACTGGAGTCTCATTGGGTCCTAGTTCCGGGGTTGCAATGCGCCCAGTTTGCGGCCCCCTTGGTTGTAAGCCAAGAAATGCATTGAGTTAACAACTTATGAATGCCTATACCTTAATAACCACCTGTACTGTAACTATATTCTCTGTACTTATGTCTATTGATTGATCTTTTATGTCTAATGATTAGGGATGAGCTTCGTGTTCGAGTCGAACCCATGTTCGACTCGAACATCGGCTGTTCGGTCGTTCGCCGAATTGCGAACGATATGGGCCGTTCGCGCCAAATTCGTGTGGCGCGTCACGGCCCATAATTCACTGCGGCATCGCAGTGCATTGCTTGCTGATGATTGGCCAAGCATGCACTATGACCCGCATGCTTGGCCAATCACAGCGCCGCCTGAACAGAGAGCCGTAATTGGCCAAAGCCAAGGAGGCTTTGGCCAATTATGGCTCAGGGGATTTAGTACACGCCCCACACTATATAAGGCCGCCTGCACAGCGGCCCTGTGTAGTGTGTGTTCCGGCGTTGAAAGAGATAGACAGAGAGACAGTGTCATTTGATTTGAGTTAGATAGATAGGCAGAACAGTCAGTCAGTTAGCTGCACTTACAGTGTATTGTGTATATATATGCATCCCAGGTGTTGCATATATATATATATATATATATATATATATATATACACTGTATTCAGTTTAGCTAGATCCGTTCCTGTTATCTTCTAGACTATTTACATTTAGTGCAGTGCGTCCTGCTCACAGTGTTCAGCTAGATCCGTTCCTGTTATCTTCTAGACTATTTACATTTAGTGCAGTGCGTCCTGCTCACAGTGTTCAGCTAGATCCGTTCCTGTTAAATTCTAGACTATTAACATTTAGTGCAGTGCGTCCTGCTCACAGTGTTCAGCTAGATCCGTTCCTGTTATCTTCTAGACTATTTACATTTAGTGCAGTGCGTCCTGCTCACAGTGTTCAGCTAGATCCGTTCCTGTTATCTTCTAGACTATTTACATTTAGTGCAGTGCGTCCTGCTCACAGTGTTCAGCTAGATCCGTTCCTGTTATCTTCCTACTGACAGGCAGGCTTGCCTTGTTACAGTATTAACAGCTACCTAAAGAAAATTACTGGTGTTCTTTTGATCCTATTAGTATCACGGTCAGGCAGCTAGACTATTTACATTTAGTAAAGTGCGTCCTGCTCACAGTGTTCAGCTAGATCCGTTCCTGTTATCTTCCTACTGACAGGCAGGCTTGTCTTGTTACAGTATATAAAGCTACCTGAAGAAAATTACTGGTGTTCTTTTGATCCTATTAGTACCACGGTCAGGCAGCTAGACTATTTACAGTTAGTGCAGTGCGTCCTGCTCACAGTGTTCAGCTAGATCCGTTCCTGTTATCTTCCTACTGACAGGCAGGCTTGTCTTGTTACAGTATATAAAGCTACCTGAAGAAAATTACTGGTGTTCTTTTGATCCTATTAGTACCACGGTCAGGCAGCTTGACTATTTACATTTAGTGCAGTGCGTCCTGCTCACAGTGTTCAGCTAAACCTACAAATTAGTGGGGTGCGTCCACCGCACAGTGTTCAGCTAAAGCTACCTGTAGAAGGTTGGTGTTCTCATACTACAGGCAGGCAGTTGATTTTGCTAGCTGCAGTATATATATATATATATATATATATATATATATATATATATATCCCAGCTTAGTGCAGCTACAGGCCATTAGTATGTCTGGAAGGCCAAGAAGGAGAGGCAGACAGTCACAAGCCAATAAGAGAGGGCAAGCAGGCTCTGTGTCTAGTGCTGGTCGTGGAGACGGTGCATCCTCATCAGCACGTGGCCATGGGACACGCTTGGCCTTTTTTTCGGCAGCTGGCCGTGTTGAGCCGCAACATGCGGAAGACTTGGTCGAGTGGATGACCAAGCCATCCTCATCCTCCTCATCCTCTCTCACCCATGCCCAGGGTGCTTTGTCTGGCAAAGCAGCGGCCTCTTCCCTCGGCTCAATGTCATCAGTGACTCCTTCCCTAGCTCCACCATGTCCTCCTGAGGAGTCCCTCGAACTGTTTGACCACAGTGTTGGGTACATGCTCCAGGAGGATGCCCAGCGTTTGGAAGGCTCTGATGATGATACTGAGCTCGATGAAGGAAGTAACATGAGCACGGACAGAGGGGGTGCCCAAGAAGGACAGCAATCTGGCAGTCATGCTCCCCCTGCTGCAGCATACTGCCAGGTTTGCTCCAGTGATGAGGAGGGAGGGGATGATGAGGCCACTGACTCAACGTGGGTGCCTGATAGGAGAGAGGAGGAGGAGGAGGAGGAGGAGGCGGCACATCACCAACGAGGCAGGATGCCCTCCAGGGGCCAGCCTAAGGGCAGCACATTGACTGCATCACATGTGCAGGGCGCTGCAGTCTCTGCGCGTTATTCAAAAAGTTCTTGTGGGTGGTGTGGGCCTTTTTTGAGACGAGTGCATCAGATCGCACCACTGCTATTTGCAACATATGTCTCAAGCGTATCTCACGTGGCTAAAACATCTCCCGCTTGGGTACCACATGCTTGACCAGACATATGTTGACCTGCCATACAGTTCGTTGGCAAGCGCATCTAAAAAACCCACACCAAAGAACAAAGAGGACCTCTCCTTGCTCCTCATCAGCTGAGATTTCCAACCCCACTAGACCTTCAGTCCTCTCTGAGACCTGCACGAAGAGGAATGAAGGTGTAGAATTAGGTGTGTCACAGCCAAGTACTTGTGGGCAATCTGCTTTTGGTACACCAACGTCAGATTGTACCAGGCAAATTTCCCTGCCCCAGCTGCTGCACCGCCGAAAGAAGTTTGCTCCCAGCCATCCACATGCCCAGCGGTTGAATGCTAGCTTGGCAAAATTGCTGGCACTTCAACTGCTGCCTTTTCAGTTGGTAGACTCTGCCCCCTTCCGTGAGTTTGTAGAATGTGCGGTTCCTCAGTAGCAGGTACCCAAACGCCACTTTTTCTCACGGAAGGCGATTCCGGCTCTCTACCGGCATGTGGAAGGCAATGTCCATGCCTCGCTGGACAGGGCGGTCAGCGGTAAGGTGCATATTACCGCTGACTCATGGTCCAGCAGGCATGGACAGGGACGTTACCTAAGTTTCACGGCGCATTGGGTGACTCTGCTGGCAGCTGGGAAGGATGCAGGACAAGGTGCAGTAGTGTTGGAGGTTGTTCCGCCACCACGCCTCCAAAATGCTAATGATTGTGACACACCTCTCTCCTCCACCCCCTCCTCTTCTTCTTCCTCCATGGCCTCTTCCTCGGAACCAGCGGTGCTCCGTAGTCGTTCAAGGGGCTACGCAAGTACGCAGGCCAAAAGATGCCATGCGGTGCTTGAGCTGGTGTGCTTGGGGGACAGGAGCCACACTGGGGCAGAGGTTCTGTCAGCTCTGCAGGGGCAGGTTCAGAGGTGGTTGACGCCACGCCAACTTAAGGCAGGAATGGTGGTTTGCGACAATGGCACCAACCTCCTCTCTGCCCTCCGACAGGGACAAATGACCCATGTGCCCTGTTTGGCTCACGTCCTTAACTTGGTGGTGCAGCGGTTCTTGGGCAGGTACCCGGGCTTACAGGATGTCCTGAGGCAGGCCAGGAAAGTCTGTGTGCATTTCCGCCGGTCATATAATGCCAGTGCTCGGCTGACGGACCTCCAAAAGGAGTTTAACCTGCCCAAGAACCGCCTAATCTGTGACATGCCCACCAGGTGGAACTCAACGTTGGCCATGCTGCAGCGGCTGCACACGCAGCAGAGGGCCATCAATGAGTACCTGTGCGACTATGGCACCAGGACAGGGTCAGGGGAGATTGGTTTTTTTTCCCCACGCCAGTGGGCCATGATCAGGGATGCATGCACTGTCCTGTCACCATTTGAGGAGGCCACGAGGATGGTGAGCAGTGACAGTGCATGCATCAGTGACACTGTCCCCCTTGTCCACCTGTTGGAGCACACGCTGCGTGGAATAATGGACAGGGCACTTGAGGCAGAACAGAGGCAGGAAGAGGAGGACTTCCTTAGCTCTCAAGGCCCCCTTCATCCAGACAGTGTTCCTGCGTGCCCGCCGATCACACAGGAAGAGGACGAGGAGGAGGAGGAGGAGGAGGAAGATTGTGTCAGTATGGAGGTGGAGCCTGGCACTCAGCATCAGCAGCAGTCTTTAAGGGATCAGTCCCAAGAAACACATGGACTTGTACGTGGCTGGGAGGAGGTGGCTGCGGACCATGTCGTCCTTAGTGACCCAGAGGACTCCGGACCGAATGCCTCAGCAAACCTACGCTGCATGGCCTCCCTGATCCTGCAAAGCCTGCGTAAGGATCCTCGTATTCGTGGTATCAAGGAGAAGGACCAATACTGGCTGGCAACCCTCCTTGATCCACGTTACAAGGGTAAGGTTGCGGACCTTATCTTGCCATCGCAGAGGGAGCAGAGGATGAAACATCTTCGGGAGGCCTTGCAGAAAGGTCTGTGCAACGCGTTCCCAGAGACTGGGAGGTTACAAACTCCTGTTTCTGGACAACGTGTTGCTGAGGCTTCGGTCAGTCAAAGAAGGAGCGGTGGAGAAGGTGGCCGTCTGACCGATGCGTTCAGACAATTTTTTGGTCCGCAGCCCCAAGGTATGATCGGTTCCAGCAACCATCGCCAGCGTCTGTTTTACATGGTGCAGGAATACCTAGGGGCAATATCAGACTTGGACACCTTTCCCACCGAAAATACTCTGGGTTACTGGGTCTTGAGGATGGATCACTGGCCAGAGCTTGCACAGTATGCAATTGAGCTACTGGCCTGTCCTGCATCCAGCGTTCTTTCGGAACGCACATTCAGTGCTGCTGGAGGCGTGGTAACCGATCACAGGGTGAGTCTGTCCACCGACTCGGTCGATCGACTGACCTTCATAAAAATGAATCAGTCTTGGATCACCACCAGCTACCAAGCACCTGATGCTGATGTAACCGAATAATTTTTTTTGAAATCTCAGATCCCTTCAAAGACTGCCTATGCTGATGCTGAGTGACTATCCCTGAGTAATTATATTCTTCCTCCTCAATCATCACGCTGATAGCTTGTAAGAACATTTTTGGTTCTGGGCGCCACCACCAGTGCCTAAGGCACAATTTTTCAGCCCCTGTTTAACAGGGGCGTGTAATTACAATTTTTGATGTAATACTTTGCAGCAGGGCTCGTTCCTGCATTCCAACTAGAGTGTCTGTGAGGGGTTGCAGTGTTGTGGCACCAGCACCAGTGCCCAAGGCCCAATTTTTCTTCTCCTGTCTAACAGGGGCGTGTAATTACAATTTTTGATGCAATACTTTGCAGCAGGGCTCGTTCCTGCATTCCAACTAGAGTGTCTGTGAGGGGTTGCAGTGTTGTGGAACCAGCACTAGTGCCCAAGGCCCAATTTTTCTTCTCCTGTCTAACAGGGGCGTGTAATTACAATTTTTGATGCAATACTTTGCAGCAGGGCTCGTTCCTGCGTTCCAACTAGAGTGTCTGTGAGGGGTTGCAGTGTTGTGGCACCAGCACCAGTGCCTAAGGCCTAATTTTTCAGCTCCTGTTCAACAGGGGCATGTAATTACAATTCTTGATCTAATATTTCACAGCAGGGCCCTGTGAGGGCTTACAGTGTTGTGGCCACAGCAACACCTAAGGCCCAAATTTCTGCTGAGTATATAGGGCAGGACCCTACTTTCAAACATCTAACTTACAAACGACTCCTACTTGCAAACGGAAGGAGACAACAGGAAGTGAGATGAAATCTACCCCTAGGAAGGGAAATTCTCTCCTGTAAGAGTTAATATGGGACAAAAAATCTCCTTTCCACTGATGCTTTCCAATCCTTGTTCCACAAAAAAACCCAAATTTTCAAAAAACATTTTTCATTGGGACAAAAAGTGAGGTGAAATCTTCTGAAGAGGAGGAAAGACAGCAAAACAAATGTCACGGGGGTGATAACCCTTCCCTATGTTTTCCAAAAAGCTTAAAAAAGATTTTTTGGCTGGAGCTAAACACGTTAAAAATGTATCCGTTCAAAATTACAAAGAGATTCTACTTAACAACAAACCTACAGTCCCTGTCTTGTTTGCACCGCCTGTATACTGCTGTTCAGAGTATATAGGGCCTGGTGGCCCCACACCTTTCCTTATTTTAATTTGGGTGCAGGGTTCCCCTTAATATCCATACAAGACCCAAAGGGCCTGGTAATGGACTGGGGGGTACCCATGCCGTTTGTCTCACTGATTTTCATCCATATTGCCATGACCCGACATTACATTAAACCCGCAAGCAGTTTTAAATGAGATTTTTTCCTTTAAAAATGACATTTGGTGCAGGGACTGTTCTAAACACGGGAAACACGCGTCACTTTACAGGCATACTATAGACACCCCCCAGGTACGATATTTAAAGGAATATTTCACTTTTTTTTTTTTTACTTTAAGCATCATTAAAATCACTGCTCCCGAAAAAACGGCCGTTTTTAAAAGTTTTTTTTGCATTGATACATGTCCCCTGGGGTAGGACCCGGGTCCCCAAACCCTTTTTTTAGGACAATACCATGCAAATTAGCCTTTAAAATGAGCACTTTTGATTTCAAACGTTCGAGTCCCATAGACGTCAATGGGGTTCTAACGTTCGTGCGAACTTTCGGTCCGTTCGCAGGTTCTGGTGCGAACCGAACCGGGGGGTGTTCGGCTCATCCCTACTAATGATGTATTAAAACTATATTTTCTATGAATACCAGATGTAAATCCTTTGTGATTACGCCCATTGTTCCTTAAAGCGGAGTTCCACACAAAAATGGAACTTCCGCTTTTCGGAACCCTCCCCCCCTCCGGTGTCACATTTGGCACCTTTAAGGGGGGAGGGGGGTGCAGATACCTGTCTAAGACAGGTATTTACACCCACTTCCGGCATAGTCTCCCATGGGAGTTTATGCCTCTTCCCGTCCCTTCGCGCTGTCTCCTTGGAAACACACAGCTCCCAAGAGAGAGCGGGGACCACTTACGATGCGAAGCACGACTCGCGCATGCGCAGTAGGGAACCGGGAAGTGAAGCCGCAACGTTTCACTTCCTGATTCCCTCACCTAGGATGGCTGCGGCAGCTGCTGAGAACCGAGCGGGTTCTCTGCGTCGCCTGCCGACATCGCTGGACCCTGGGAGAGGTAAGTGGCCATGTATTAAAAGTCAGCAGCTGCAGTATTTGTAGCTGCTGGCTTTTTATATATTTTTTTTTTGGCGGTGTGGGTGGACCCCCGCTTTAAATAGTATTGATGCCATGCATTATAGATTTGTATTGGATACAGGCCATTCCTTTTGAGCCTGACCAAGTAATTGTTATTTATCCACTGACATGTCTCACGCAAAGTCTCGATTTTTTTTATAGCTATGGGGATGGAGAAATGTCAGCGCTTTAAATAATGGTATGGACAGGTCACAACCCCTCCTTTTTGTATTTATCAAACCAATTTCAAAGAGGAAGATAATCACTCTGTGACGTTTTTTTCATTTACACCAGTTTCTTTCACTTCTGTCAGTGTAATATATGGACTTGATGCACATACCCATCTAGGACTATCACAAGCCTTTTTGTATGAATTAATCTATACCGCTTAAGGTCTAAAGTATGTGGCTCAGCTATCTGCCTTAATTAATTACCAGTACACAATAGATAGTTTATTTAGCGCACTTATTTCACTATAGCATTCCTGGTGTACGTTTTCAACGACACTTTCAGGCAGGCAGGTGATTCAGTGATCTGCAGTGCATAAAGATACATATACAGTATCCTATATATGCACTGCATTCTAGACTAGCCAAGCCTATACCTGACTGCAGGGCATTCCTGGGGTAATTTTTCTAGTAAACTTCAGGTGGTGTTTTGCTAATCCAATTTTAAAGCATGACTGGAAGGCCACCAAGGAAAGGCAGACGCTCACAGGCCACTAAAAAAGAGGGCAATCAGGCTCTGTGTCTACAGCCAACAGTGCTGGACAGGGTGCATCCTCAGCACGTGGCTGTGGGGTACGCTTGTCCTTTTTTTCGACAGCTGGCCGTATTGAGCCACAACATGCAGAAGAGTTGGTAGAGTGGATCACAAAACTATCCTCATCCTCCTCATCCTCTGTCACCCAGGCTAAGACAAGTTTGGCTGCCAATGCAGCTGCCAAAGCAGCCTATTCCATCGGCTCAATGGCATCAGTCACTCCTTCCCTAGCCCCACTATCATGTGGTGAGGAGTCCCCCGAACTGTTCGACCACAGTGTAGGGTACATGCTGCAGCATTTTGAAGGCTTCGATGATGGTACCCAGGTTGAGGATGAAGGCAGTAACGTGAGCCCAGAGAGAGAGGGTGCCCAAGAAGGACAAGAAACTGGCAGTCATGTTCCCCCAGCTGCAGTATACTTTCAGGTTTGCTCCAGGGCAAGGAGGGAGGGGATGAGGTCACTGACTCTACGTGGGTGCCTGATAGAAGAGAGGAGGGGGAGGCACATCGCCAAAGAGGCAGGGTGCCCCCCAGGGGCCAGCTTAAGGACAGCCAACTGACTGCATCACTCGGCAAAGCTCCGCATGTGCAGGGCACTGCTGACTCCGCTGACTTTCAAAAGTTCTTTGGTGTGGGCCTTTTTTGAGACGTGTGTAGCAGATTGCACCATTGCTGTTTTCAACATATGTCTGAAGCGTATCAAGTGTTGCCAAAAAATCAGCCGCTTGGGCACTGCATGCTTGACCAGACATATGACGACCTCCCATGCAGTCCGTTGGCAACACAGTACTTAATAGACCCACACCTAAGAACAAGGCAGACCTCTCCTTGCTCCTCATCAGCTGGGATCTCCAACCTCACTATAAACTTCAGTCCTCTCAGACCTGCACTGAGAGGAATGAAGGTGTAGAATTAGGTGTCCCAAGCACTTGCAAGCAATCTGCTAGCAGTACACCTAAATCCGAGTGAAGCAGGCAAATTTCCCTACCCCAGTTGCTAAACCGTCAAAAGAAATTCGGTCCCAGCCATCCACATGCTCAGTGGCTGAATGCTAGTTTGGCTAAATTGCTAGCACTTGAACTGCTGCCTTTTCAGCTGGTAGACTCTGCCCCCTTTCAAGAATTTGTGGAATGCACGGTACCTCAGTTTCAGGCTCCCAAACGCCTTTTTTTTTTCTCGGAAGGCCATTCCGGCTCTCTACAGGCATGTGGAAGGCAATGTCTTGGCCTCGCTGGACAGGGCGGTCAGCGGTAAGGTGCATACTGACTCATGGTCCAGCAGGCATGGATAGGGATGTTACCTTTCTTTCACGGTGCACTGGGTAACCCTGCTGGCAGCTGGGAAGGATGCAGGACAGGGTGCAGTAATGTTGGAGCTTGTTCCGCCACCATGCCTCCAAAATGCTGGTAGTGGTGATTCTACCACATCTATATCCTCCACCCCCTCTTCTTCTTCCTCTATGGCCTCTTCCTGTGCAGATTTGTCCTCGGAACCAGCGGTGCTCCATAGGTGTTCTAGGGGCTACGCAAGCACTCAGGCAAAAAGATGCCATGTGGTGCTTAAGTTGGTCTGCTTATGGGACAGGAGCCACACTGGGGCAGAGATTTTGGCAGCTCTGCTGGGGCAGGTTCAGAGGTGGTTGACGCCATGGCAGGTTCAGGCAGGAATGGTGGTTCGCGACAATGGCACCAACCTCCTCTATGCCCTCCGACAGGGACACTTGACCCCTGTTACCTGTTTGGCTCACATCCTTAATTTGGTGGTGCAGCGTTTCTTGTGCAGATACCCGGGCTTACAGGATCTCCTGAGGCAGGCCAGGAAAGTCTGTGGGCATTTCCGCCGGTCAAATAATGCCAGTGCTCGGCTGGCTGACCTGCAAAAGGAATGCAACCTGCCCAAGAAACGCCTCATCTGTGACATGCCCACCAGGTGGAACTCAATGTTGGCAATGCTGCAGCGGCTGCACACGCAGCAGAGGGCCATCAATGAGTACCTGTGCAAGTATGGCACCAGGACAGGGTCAGGGAAGCTTGGCTTTTTTTCGCCGCGCCAGTGGCTAATGATCAAGGATGCATGCACTGTCCTGTCACCATTTGAGGAGGCCACGAGGATGGTGAGCAGTGACAGTGCATGCATCAGTGATACTGTCCCTCGTGTCTTCCTGTTGGAGCACACACTGCGTGGAATAATGGACAGGGCACTTGAGGCAGAATAGAGAGAGGAAGAGGAGGACTTCCTTAACTCTCAAAGCCCCCTTTATCCAGACAGTAGTCCTGCAGGCCTGCCTATCACAGAGGAGGAGGAGAATTGTGTCAGCATGGAGGTGGAGCCTGGCACTCAGCATCAGCAGCAGTCTTCAATGGATCGTTTTCCGTGCCCAGAAACCCATGACTTGTACGTGGCTGGGAGAAGGTGGCTGCGGATCATGTCGTCCCTCGTGACCCAGAGGACACCGGACCGAATGCCTCAGCAAACCTACGCTGCATGGCCTCCCTGATCCTGCAAAGCCTTAGAAAAGACCCTCGGATTGGTGGTATCAAGGAGAGGGATCAGTACTGGCTGGCAACCCTTCGTGATCCACGTTACAAGGGTAAGGTTGCGGAACTTATCCAGCCTTCGCAGAGGGAGCAGAGGATGAAACGTCTTCGGGAGGCCTTGCAGAAAGGTTTGTGCAATGCGTTCCCAGAGACTGGGAGGTTACAAACTCCTGTTCCTGGACAACGTGTTGCTGAGGCTTTGGTCAGTCACAGAAGGAGCGGTGGAGAAGGTGGCCGTCTGACCGATGCGTTCAATTTTTTAGACCGCAGCCCCCAAGGTCTGATTGGTTCCAGCAACCTTTCCAACCGAAAATCCACTGGGTTACTGGGTCTTGAGGATGGATCACTGGCCAGAGCTTGCACAGTATGTTCTATCTGAACGCACATTCAGTGCTGCTGGAGGCTTTGTAACTGATCACAGAGTGTCACTGCACCTTATAGTCATTCAAGCTGTTTCCAAACACACCAGCTGGGACTTTTTATCAATCTTTTTATCAGTCTTTGTATCTCACTTTATTTTATTATATGGACATTCAGGAAATGCGCAGCACTATTTTATTTGTATGATCACAGAGTGCGCCTGTCAGACTCGGTTGATTGGCTCACCTTCATAAAAATTAACCAGTCATGGATCACCAGCTACCAAGCACCTGATGCTGATGTAACCAATTTTTTTATGAATGTGAGATCCCTTGAAGATTGCCTATGCTGATGCAGAGTGACTATCCTGTTATGCTGAGAACATTTTTGGTTCTGGGCACCAGCACGAGTGCCTAAAGTCCAATTTTTCTGCCCCTGTTTAACAGGGGGGTGTAATTACAATTTTTGCCCGTTCCTGTGCTCAACAAGTGTATCTGTGAGGCTTTACAGTGTTGTGTTTCCACCACCACCTCCGCCTAAGGCCCAAGGCCCAATTTTTCTGCCCCTGTTTAACAGGGGCGCATAATTACAATTTTTATTCTAATATTTCACAGCAGGGCTCATTCCTGCGCTCAACAGAATCTGTGAGGGGTTACAGTGTTGTGGCACCACCACCACTAGCTAAGACCCAATTTTTCTGCCCCTGTTTAAAAGGGGGTGTAATTACAATTTTTGATATAATATTTCACAGCAGGGCCCGTTCCAGCGCCCACCAAGAGTAACTGTGGGCTTACAGTGTTGTGGCACCACCACCAAAGGCCCAATTTCTCTGCCCCTGTTCAACAGGGGCATGTAATTATAATTCTTAATATAATATTTCACAGCAGGGCCCGTTCCATCGCCCACCAAGAATAACTGAGGGCTTACAGTGTTCTGGTACCACCAACACCTAAGGCCCAAATTTCTGCAGAGTATATAGTGCAGGCAGTATAGTATATACAGGCGGTCCCCTACTTTCAAACATCCGACTTACAAATGACTCCTACTTGCAAACGGAGGGAGACAACAGATAGTGAGAGGAAATCTACCCCTAGGAAGGGAAATTCTCTCCTGTAAGAGTTAATATGGGAAAAAAGTGTCTCAACTGATGCTTTATCACCAATCCTTGTTTCCCTAAAAACCCCAAATTTTCAAAATCCAATTGTCATTGGGACAGAAATGAGGTGAAATCTTCTGAACAGGGGCACAGACAGCAAAACAAATGTTACAGGGGTGATAACCCTTCCCTATGTTATCCAAAAAGCTTAAAAATAGATTTTTTTGGCTAGAGCTACACTTAAAAAATGTACCTGTTCCAAATTACAAACAGATTCAACTTAAGAACAAACCTACAGTCCCTATCTTTAAGAACAAACCTACAGTCCCTATCTTGTTTGTAACCCGGGGACTGCCTGTATACTGCTGTTCAGAGTATATAGGGCCTGGGGGCCCCACGTCTTTTCTTTTTTTAATTTGGGTGGGGGGTTCCCCTTAATATCCATACAAGACCCAAAGGGCCTGGTAATGGGCTGGGGGCTTACCCATGCCGTTTTTCTCAATATTTTTCATTCATATTCATATTTCATTCATTTTATTCCTTTAGAAATGCCATTTTGTGCAGGGACTGTTCTAAACATGGGAGACACGCGCCACTTTACAGGCATACTATAGACACCCCCCAGGTACGATATTTAAAGGAATATTTCACTTTTATTTTAATTTTATCATTAAAATCGCTGCTCCTGAAAAAACTGACGTTTTTAAACCTTTCTTTTGCATTGATACATGTCCCCTGGGGCAGGACCCGGGTCTCCGAACCCTTTTCAGGACAATAACTTACATATTAGCCTTTAAAATTCACACTCTTGTTTTCTCACGTTCGAATCCCTTTGACTTTAACGGTGTTCGAATGTTCGCACAAACTTTCGGTCCGTTCGCATGTTCTGGATGCGTACCGAGCCGGGGGGTGTTTGGCTAATCCCTAGATGTGGATATAACAGCTGTCCCTAGAACTGGTAACTTACTTTGGAAATTAAAATAGCTTTTGATAATTGATTTTTTTTCAGCCACTAGTGTTTGATAATTTACATTTTTTTTAGCCTATAGTGGTTCACAATTTAATTTTTTTTCAGCAACTATTATTTGATAATTTAAAAAAAAAAACATTTTTTTTCAACCGCTAGTGTTTCATTTTTTTAGCCACTAGTGTTTTATATTTTTTTCAGCTACTAATTTCATATTTTAATTTGTTCAGCCACTAGTATTTTGGTGATTTACATTTTTCAGCCACCAGCGTTTTATATTTTTTCAGCCACTAGTTTTTGATATTTTTTTTCAGCCACTAGTGGTTTTATTTTTATTTCATTTTTTATCCACTAGTGTTTGGTAATTTGCATTCTTTTAGCCACCAGTGTTTTATATTTTTTTCAGCCACTAGTTTTTGGTAATTGACTTTCCTGGCTCCACCATGGCAGCATACTAGTGATAGGCTCTGCCTTTCTCCCCTCCCTCAGGACCAATGAAATAGCATAAATTAAAGGCCCCACCCCATTCTTTTTTTCCTTATACCTCCACACACCAGTGAAGAGTAAGCAGTACCATGTTCCCCCCTCTGCCTCCAGGCAGCTTTCGTCTGGGTTAAGCCTCTCCCAGTGCGAAGTCCCAGTATCGGGCTGCTAAAGGCACCAGAGTAGCTTGGGAGCTCCTTCTGTGGGTCTCGATGGAGCTGTGCAGTTTTTCCTCTTTAGCAATGAAATCTGCCTTTAAGGTTGGTGACTGTGGGCCAGCTATGCATCCTTCTTACCTTTGCCCTCTGAGCCTTTGTTTGTCTCTTGTAATTTTCTCATTTTCTGTACCTCCTGTTCCTTTCCTTCTGCAGTGGCACTGTTCTGGGTACATTACTCCCCCAAGACAGGTTCTCTGTCACTTGCTGTCCTAGCATCCCTTTAGGGCAAGCGCGGCCACCCAGCTCTATTTTTTTATACTGGGACGTGCTTTCAATGACATCGTCAGTTCGCACATGTGCACTGGCCGGCCGGGAGAATGGGCACCATTTTGTCTATGGGCAATTTGTGCCTTTTGGCTAGTAATGGAGAGGAAGGTCCAAGAAAGACTTTTCTATCCAGAAGATGGTTTTGGGGCCCCGATAGGTATAGGTGAGCGGGCGGTGGATAGGATCATATCCATAGCATAGCTATTTATTTATTGTTTTTTCTTGGGCCCTTGACAGAGATGTATCCGCTGTCGCCCCTGCTGCCGGCTGTAGTAGGTAGAGCTTATGTTTGTGGGTTATGTATGTATAGGTATGGGGTAGGTGGGTATGTGTGTGTATATATTCTTATGTTGGTTGGTATGTATATATGTGGGGGGGGGGTGTTATATGGAGCTATATGTGCATATATTTATATATTATATATGCATGCATATTGTTAAAAAAAAGTTGGCTTGGATGAAATTTGCAGCTGACAGGTATTACCGAATGTCTATTACTTATAAGGTGGCACAAAACTTCTGTTTTAAACTCACTGTAATTACTCTAGCTAGCAAGCCCCCTTGTTGCGGGTCTAGCCACTAGCAGAACAACCTGCCACATAGATCACTCATCCTCTCAGTTCTCCTTATGAAGGGGGGCAGCCTGCAAATGATTTTAGCTCCCTTGCACCAGAGGAAGATCTGGAGCTATTTGGTGTCAGTTTTTCTTTGGAGGACTGTGTATCTGGGCAGTCATGCAGACCATTACATGGGTTAAAAGACAGCCATATTTACCCTTTCAATGAGCAATCACTTTTCCATTAGGAAACAGGTTTAATTCAAGGCGGATATAGCATCACTGAAATCCATGCCTACAGTGTGACAGGCTGTTGTCCAATAGGGTGGTGGCTGGGAAGGGCCTGCCAGGCAACAGTGGCCCTTACCCTGGTGACAGGTACTTTGGGTTTCTGCTCCCAGGATGTAGTTGGGGAGGAAATCCTTAGGGCTGATATCTTTCGGGTCCCGGCCAAGATGTATCGGCAAATTGCACTGCAGAAGCAGCAATATTTTCAACCTGGTGCCTAGCCAAGGCAATGCTATACTCTTTTTTTTTTTTTTTTCTTTTTTTTTTCTTCCTCCCCTCCCCCCTCTCTTCTCCTCCCTCTTTTTTCTTGTATAAGTATTATATTGCAATATACTTTTCGATATGTATGTAGTTACAATAGTGCTACGTTACAAAGTGCGTCTTATATCTCAAAGCCAATTAACTGCATATCCTCATATTGCTATTGTGCGTATTTATATATTAATGCTTTTCTTTCTAATAAACCCACACCCCCACCCTCCTGTGACCCCCCCCCGTTAAACCCCTATAGATCCAAGGAACGTCCGATGACCGACATAGGTTCCGTACATTATTCTCTCTCGGCTCTAGACTCTAAGCTGCTCCTAGCTCAGTCCACCCCGTTAGTAGGGAGGCGGATATTCTCAACACTAGGATAGCACTGTTAATGGGCAAGGCATTGTTTGAACCCACAGGTTCCACATTCTCACAAACTTATTATAGTTGCCTGACCTAGTGTAGAATGTTCTTTCGCTCCACACTGTGGAGTTGACAGTTCCTATCCAATCTTCCAGGGTGGGGGGGGGTTCTTGATTGCCAAGACTGTGCAATTAGTTTTCTGGCTTGGAACAGGCATCTTGCTGCCGCTGTGCTCCTGTCTCTCAGTCCGTTAGTAACATGTCCCAGCACACAGGTCTTAGGATCTAGCTCTAGATTAATTTTGAACGTGGTGTTTATTTTCTTTAAGATCTCGGGCCAATATCTAACTAGTTTTGGGCACCTCCAGAACATATGAATCAAATCGCCTGTTCTTCTACATCTGGGGCACTCATCGTTGGTTCGACGACCAAACATAAAGAGCTTTTTTGGTGTATAGTAAGATCTGTGCAGCAGCATCAGATGGGAGGCCTTTTGTGAGGGAGAGACCGACACCTCTGGTCCAAGTTCCAGAATCCTTTTCCACTGTGTGTCCGTTATCTCCCCCACATCAGCCGCCCACCTGTCCCTACCCCCGGAAGAGCCTACATGCGTGTTTATTTTCTTTATTAGTTGAGTGTATATCTCTGTGGTTAACCCCTTAGAAGTCTCTGATTTGATTATTGTTTGTAATAGTGGGATCTTGCACCATGTGGGGGGTTGCCTTCCAAACTGCTTCCTCAAGGCGTGTCTAATCTGTAAATAGCTATAAAATACGCGGTTTGGCAGCCCGTACTCATGCCTCAGTTCCTCAAAGGGTTTCAGGGTGTCCCCCTCATATATCTGTGTCAACCGACATATCCCATTCCTCTCCCAAAGCTTATTCCTATCAACAGATAGTAGTTCCTGCAAGTTCTTATTATTCCAAATTGGTGAGTATTCTGAGATTCCTTTGTACCCCATTATTCGCTTGGCTGTCTGCCAGACCCTGGTAATTATTTTAAGTGTCGGAGTCTCTCCTTGTAGTGAATCTGCCTCCAGTGCTTCAACTAATGAACTATGTGGGCTTCCCTGCAGGATGACCTGGGCACTCTTACTTCCCCCTCCATCAATGGCGCATCCCCCAAGTTGTTGTAGCTGAGCTGCCAGGAAGTAAGTAAACGGGTGGGGGACCCCCAGTCCCCCCTCCGTGACGGGGCACTGCAGTTTTTGTAGGCCTATCCTGGCCTGTCCTTTTTTCCAGATTAATTCCCTGAAAAGGGATTGGATTCTTTGAAACCACTTCTCCCCGATCCCACTGGGGAGTTGTGGAGCAGGTATAGCAGCTGAGGCAGCCATACCATTTTGATCAGGTTGGCCCGGCCCGCCACAGATAGAGGGAGTCTACTCCAGATATCGCATTTTTTTTAAAGTTTTAATAGGAGAGGGACCAAGTTGTCCTCAATAAACGCACCGGGGTCCTTGGACAACACAACACCAAGGTACTTCATTTTCCCCGTGACTCTCAGTTGGGGTAAGCTCTTTGAGATAGGGTTGGCCAATGGATCGACCGGCAGGAGCGATGATTTCTCCCAGTTGATAGTCAATCCTGAGAATTTTCCAAAGTCCTCCACTAGGTGCATTACTTTCTCCAATGAGGAGGTCGTGTCCCCAAGGAAAAATAGGACATCGTCCGCAAAAAGCGCTATTCTCTCTTCCTCGCCTTTTCTGTGAAAACCCTGCAGTTCGGATGATGATCTCACCGCTCCTGTCAATGGCTCCATGGCCAAAACAAACAACAAAGGGGACAAGGGACAGCCCTGTCTAGTCCCTCTTTCGAGGGGGAAGCTTTCCGAATAGTCATTATTTATCTTGAGTCTTGCCTTTTGATGATTATAAAGGATTTTTAACCAGCTGATAAATACAGGGCCAAATCCAAACCTCTCTAGCACCCACCAAAGATATTCCCACTCCAGGCTATCAAAGGCCTTGGCGGTGTCCAAAGACAGTATGGCTCTAGGCCCGCATTCTCCGCTGGCACCTGAAGGTTCAAGTATGCCCTTCTGATGTTAGTGCTAGTAGACCGACCGGGGATAAACCCCGATTGGTCTGGATGCACGAGTTTTGCAATACACTTGTTTAATCTGGACGCCAACACCCTTGCTACGATCTTGGCGTCCGAACACAGTAATGATATCGGTCTATATGAGGTGACTTCCAGTTGGTCTTTCCCCTCTTTTGGTATCACCACTATATCAGCCTCCAACATTGATGGGGGTAGCCTTCCGTCCTTAGTCGTCTGCTCCAGTACTTTTAAAAGCTCCGGAAGTAGGACCTCCCCGTACTTTCTGTAAATCTCCAATGGCAATCCATCCGGGCCAGGAGATTTCTGGCCTGACAACTCTGCAACAGCCTTTTGCAACTCCTCCAGGGTCAGGGGAGACTCCATCTCACTCCTGTCCCCCTCCGAAAGCACGGGCAGATCCACCCCTTCCAGAAACCCATCCATATCGCGCCGGTCCGACCCCCGGCGTGACCTGTACAGGTCCCTATAGAACGTGGAAAAGGTCTCTAGGACCTCGGCGGGATCAGAAGTAATCTCTCCAGCCGGTGTCCTAATTGAAAAAATGGCCGATGGGGATAGGTTAGACTTAGTTATAAGTGCCAGCATCCGACCTACTTTCTCCCCTTCGCCATAGTAATTTTGTTTCTGGAAAAGTCTTTTATTTTCTACTCTTCTATTAATTAATTCTTTGTACTCTTGTTGTCTACTGAGCCAGACCTCCTGTTTTGCAGGGGTTGGGTCCGCCACGTACTGTGCTTCTGATTCCATGGCTTCCCTGCTAGCCCTCACCTCCCATTCCCTTGACGTTTTCTTTACTATGACAAGCTGCTGGTGTAGTAGTCCCCTAAGGAACGCTTTTAAAGTGTCCCACACTACCCCCGCAGGGGCTGTACCTGAGTTAAATGTCACAAACTCTTTTAGAGGTAGGTAACTTCTACTGGACTGCTTATTAGATCCAACCATAGTGGTTTTATTGTCCACCTTTTCCGGCTAGATCTAGCATTTAAGTTCAGAGTCAAGGTCAAGGGAGAATGATCTGAGATACCCCTCGGCTTATACTCTATGTTCCCTATTAATTGCAGAGCTTCACTGTTGCCTACTGCCATGTCTATACGCGAGAGAGTAGAGTATGACCCTGAATAACAGGAGTACTGCCGGGTTTTTGGGTTATGAGATCTCCATAGGTCGCACCACCCAACCTCTTCCAGAAGTTGGCCTAGGCGGCCCTCCGATAGCCTTTCCGCCCGGTTCATAGGCGGAAATCGATCCATTTTATTATCCAAAACTGCGTTAAAATCCCCCACCAATATTATCGGTACATCTAGCTTACTTTCCACAAATTCCAGCAGATCCAAGATGGTCTCTGTTTTAAACGGAGGAGGGATGTAAATATTTGCTATTACCAGAGGCTTATTTTCCACAACGCAACTCAAGAAGACATAGCGACCCAACACGTCAATTCTGGCTTCCCTGCAGGAAAACAGGATACCTCTCCCCACCAATATGCTCACCCCTCTTGAGTATGAGGTGTAGACTGAATGATATTGTTCTTGAAATTTGTGGTTCCGAACATGTAATTTGGTATCATTAGTGAGGTGAGTTTCCTGCAGGCAAGCCAGTACAATGCCATAAGCTTCCATTGCCGTAAAAACTGCTGCCCTTTTGGCGGGATCACCCATGCCCCTGATGTTCCAGGAGCCTATCTTTAGCGTTTTAAGAGGCATTTAGAAGAAAAAAGCAAAAAAGTAACAAAAAGAGCCAAAAAAAAGAAAGAGGAGAAAATGCCCAAAAAGAGGGGGCATTTCATTTGTGTATTTGTGGATACCAAATTAATCGTGAGTGCTGTGGTTGTGTTAACCAAAAAAGAAAAGGAATAAAAAATAGATAGAGTGGGGAAGGGCAAAGGGCCCCCCGTGTCCAGGGACTCCCCCCCCCCCGCGTTTCCTAACTGCAGGTACAAACCACATGTGCTAATATGCTTTACGTTTATTTTTGTGAGCCCACCCTTCGTAACTATGTGTGCCTTGCATTCACCCCATTGCCTAACCCTATGTCTCGCTATAAACCCCCTTTCCCCCCCGCCCTCAGCTTTATGCATCCCACTTCTTACCACCCTTATTCGTGACCCCCCCTCCTGCCTAATTAGGCTAGCCCTAGGGGCTGTGCTTGTGACCTTTTTCCCCCCTCCCAACCATGCAGAAAATACCTCCCCACACATATACTGAAAAAATACATTGTGACTCACTACCACACTCTTCCCCCCCTCCCCCCCACCCACAGCCCTCCTCCAAACCCCCAAAACAACACTTAGAGCATGCGAAACTAGTGGGATTGCATCCTTCATCCGTGCTTCCATCTCACATACCCCCCCTTCCCCCCTCCCCCGTGTCAACTGCTGATTACTGTGAAAAAGGAGAACAAAAAACAGAGAGAAAAAAGGAAAAAAAAAAGAAAAAAAAAAAAAAGAAAGAAAAAAGTCACGTTTTCCTCTTTTCCTATCCAGGTTTAGATAGCCTTATTTAACCCCTAGCTCTGCAGGTCCGCTTTGTTATCTTCCAGCCACTTTGTTTCCCCTGCTGTTGTGTCGAAAAAATGGGTGGACCCTAAGGCAGTGATACGTAGCCGTACAGGATACAGCAGGGCGTATTCTATTTTATAAGTCCGTAGGTTACGCTTAAGGTCCCTGAATTCAGCCCTCCGTTTCTGGAGGTCTGGGGAATAATCGGGAAAAAATAAAATCTTGACTCCGTTGTGTAGAATATCCCCCAGCTCTCTGGCCCTACGCATCAATGTTACCTTGTCTCTGTAGTTAAAAAGCTTCATTATTATTGGCCTGGGATGCCCCCCTGGTGGTGATGCCCTAGTTGGCACTCTATGGGCTCTTTCAATAGCAAAGAGGTGCGAGAAGGTTTCCGTCCCAAATATTCCCTTAAGCCACTTCTCCAAGAACTCCTCAGGGTGGGGACCCTCGCACCGCTCCGGTAGGCCTACCACCCTCACGTTGTTCCTGCGGGACCTATTTCTCCATTTTAACTTTATGTAAACCCATCTGCGTTTTTAATGACTTGAGCTCCTGCTTCAATGGGGTTAATTCGTCCTCAGCCTGGCTAACTCTCTCCTCCAGTGCAGTTGTTCTAGCGATAGTCCTTTGCAGTTCTTGGCTTAGTATAATTATCTCTTCCTTTAGTCCCGTCAGCTGGTCGCACAGGTCGCTTAGGGAGGCCTTACAGGAATTAACAGCACATAGAACGTCTTTCAGTGTGGGTTCAGCTTCTGCTGGTGCGTCATGTGCAGCAGCATTGTTAATTGCTAATCCCGCGGACTCACCCGCAGAGCTTTTACTGCTCGCCGTTTTTATTGTGTGCGCTGCCGCTGATCCTTTTCCTAGGCTCTTCCTGTCCCCTGAGCCCCCCGCATGCGGTCTGTCCTGTTGCTGCTGAGTGTTTTTAGATGGTGATGAGGTAGAGGGGTGTGCAAATTTTTCCAGTTTGGCCGCTGCGGCGGCTGCTACCTGGTTCGCCTTTTCTTTTAAGGTGCGGGTCATTTGGGGGCTAGTGTTGTCCTGCTGTTGCAGTTCCTCTCCCTTTTTCCTAGTCATGGCTTATTATATAAGCCAGGGGAGTATATAAAGGAGTTGAGCCGCTCGTGGGGTTGGTGCTTCCCCCCCCCCCCTCTCTTCACCTTTCCCGTTTGCAGCTACCGCTAGGGTAATTGTCCAGTTTTGAAAATAGGCAGTATTTCAGCTCTATTAAATTTATATAATGTGACAAAAGATTAGCGTCTATCTTATTGATATAGCCCTCCGCCAGCCATCAAGGGGTGTCTTCTCCCTAGTAGGCACAGATCTCTGTGTGTCAGTATATCAGGCTGCCTAAGCCTGCCTAAGCCCAAAGGCTGATCGTTGGGTAACAATGTATCTTTTTTTTTTTTTTTTTTTTTTTTTTTTTTTTTTCCACTTCAGCGAAAGAATATGGGGGTAAAAAACCCATATCAGAAAAAAGGGAGGGGGAGGGTGGGAGGAGGGAGGGGAGGGGGAGGGAGGGGAGGGGGAGGGAGGGAGGGGAGGGGGAGGGAGGGTGGGGAGGGAGAGGTCTGAGTCACAAGAGTGGTTACATAGGCACACCTATTCTGAGACAAGAGATGAGGAGACCCCGTGCGTCCGCTGGGTGTCCCCTCCATCCGGTCTCCTAGGGGGACCGCGTGGGGGGGAGGGCCGGAGGACGGGCGGGGAAGAAAAGGCACAAGAATGGAAAACGTAAACAGCATAAAAATAATCTCTTACAATGTCCGAGGACTAAATTCCCCAGGGAAGAGAAACATCATCCTCCGAGAACTTGAAAAAAGTAAAGCAGAAATAATTTTCCTACAGGAGACGCATATAACCCAAAACTCAAGTGCCAAAATTTATTCAAGAAACATACCAACATGGTATCAAGGAGACTCGCCAATAAGAAGGGCCAAAGGAGTAGCCATCGGTATAGGGAAAAATGTACGTTTTCTAATAGATCAAAGGAAAATAGACCCGGAGGGTCGATATCTTTTTATTACAGGAACTATTTACGGGGTAAAATATACATTGGCCAATGTCTACTGTCCTAATAAGAACCCTAAAAAATATTTGATAGATATAATTAAAATACTAATGGAATTCAAGCAAGGAAAATTAATACTAGCTGGAGACTTCAACTTCAGCATGGATAATAAAATGGACAGTACCTCAAGAGTAAGGGACAAAGAGGTAAATCAACTAAAGAAATTAAAAAGAACATTATATGAACAGCAACTAATAGACCCTTGGAGAATTCAGCACCCCAGCACAAAGGACTACACATTCTATTCAACAGTACACAAAATTTACTCCAGATTGGATTACATCATGGTCGAACATAGAAACTTGGAAGAAATAGAAGAAACAAAAATAGGCATAATAACCGCCTCAGACCATAGCCCAGTAATCTTGAGAATGAAAATAAAAGGAGAAGTCCTTGAAAGGGGTCCATGGAGAATCAACGAAACTTTATTAGAAGACAGTGAGACCGAAAAAAGCATCATAGAAGAAATTAAAAGATATTTTGAAGAAAACGATACACCAGAGGTATCGAAAGCAACAATATGGGAGGCGCATAAATCTGTTATTAGGGGCAAGTTAATAGCTATAGGAGCAAGAAAAAAACAGGAAAGGAAAACAAACATGCAACAAATAATTAAAGAAATTTATGAATTGGAACGAAAACACAAAAATCAAGTAAACAACAAAATCTTCGGCCTATTATCTCAAAAGAGAGAGCAATTAAAAGACTGGATGGAACAAGAAGAAAGGAAGGACTACAACAGAGTAGTACAAGAAAAATATAAATGGGGTAATAAACCAGGAAAATACCTAGCAAATCTGGTAAAAAAAAAGAAGTCTTTGAATTACATTGAGAAGATCAAAAATGAAAAAGGAGAAGTGGTAAATAAAACTACAGATATAGCGATAACATTTCAAAAATACTTCAGCTCCCTTTATGCAATAAAAGGACAGGAAAGTTGGAAAGAAGCGAATACAAGAACAAAGAAGATACAAGAATATTTAAAAAAAGCAAACTTACCAAAACTAAAAATAGACCAACTAGAAGAATTGGAAAAAAATATTACGCATGAAGAGGTAAAACTGGCATTAAAGGAAACTCCCGTAGGAAAAAGCCCAGGACCAGACGGGTTTACGGTCAAATACTATAAAAAATTTGAAGAACAGCTGACTCCAAAACTATTAGAATATATGAATTCCTTAGGGGAAGATGAAGAAATAAGAAGTGAATCGTTATTAGCTCATATTACAATACTACCAAAAGAAGGGAAAGACAAAGTTAACTGCTCAAGTTACAGGCCAATAGCCCTATTGAACGCTGATACGAAGCTGTACTCCAAGATCCTGGCCACTAGGATAAAAAAACTAATCCCACTGTGGATCAACCCGGACCAAACTGGTTTTGTCCCGGGGAGAGAGGGGCGGGACAACAGCCTAAAATCATTATTGATGTTGCACAAGAAGGTGCAGAATGAGACCCCAGTTCTATTCCTGTCATTGGATGCAGAAAAAGCATTTGACAGGGTAGACTGGGGTTTCATGATGGATACATTGCGGCACTTGGGTATTGGGACAAAAATGATGAAGTGGATAACAAATTTGTATAATGGCCCGACAGCAGTCGTAAAAGTAAATGGTAGACTCTCTCCAAAAATTAAGATGCAGAATGGAACACGGCAAGGCTGTCCATTGTCTCCACTATTATATGTATTGGCCTTAGAACCACTATTAGCAACACTCCGCAATAACAAAGAGGTAGAAGGAGCGAAACTAGGAGGAAAAGAGCATAAGATCGCTGCCTACGCGGACGACATTTTGATGTACGTATCCAACCCAAGAGTGTCACTCCCAAACATACTGAAAGAAATTAAAAAATACGGAGAACTGTCAAACTTCAAAATTAATCCAATAAAAACGGAAATATTAAACATAGGTCTAGAGAAAAAGGAAGTTCAGTTTTTACAAAAAGAATTCCCATTCACTTGGGTAAAAGAACTAAATTACCTTGGAATTAAAATAACTCCTAGAGTCGAAAAAATTTATCAGGCAAACTTTATTCCACTGATCAATGAGGTCAAAGAAGAAATGAAAAAGTTAAGAATACAGCCACTTTCATGGATTGGAAGAATAAATATGTTTAAGATGACGATATTACCTAAAATAAACTACAGATTACAGATGTTACCAGTAAAAATCCCGCAGAGCTTTTTTAAAATAATTAAAACAATCCTGCTAAAATACATATGGCTTAATAAAAAACCAAGAATTAAATATACGCTGATCACAAGGAAAAAGGAGCATGGGGGTCTTGCCCTCCCAGATATAAGTAGGTACTATAAAGCCATAGTTTTAACACGAATGTTAGAGTGGACAAATGAGAAAAATGAAAAAAAATGGGTGGAAATGGAAAACACAATAAGTGGAGCCACACTACATAAGAATATTTGGATTTCACGGAAATATAGACTATTGGACACCGACACGCACGAAATAACAAAAAATGTATTTAAAATTTGGGACACCATTCACTTAAAGAATGAATGGAAATATAATTCACCACTACTAGCACTCACAGGATCGAATCTCTTCACCCCTGGGAGGGAAATATTTGAAATCCAAGGAATAGGTAACCCACGACTGAAAGATATCACTAGAAATGGCAAAATAAGAACACGAGTAGAAATAGAGGAAAGGAATGGATGGAAGATGAATGAATGGAATTATACTCAACTAAGGCACCTAGTAAGCACAATACCACACCCACTGAGAGATGAAACAAAATTAACTGCACTGGAAAAGCTATGTAGCAATGAAACGCCATTAAAAAACGGAACATCAAAAATTTATAGTATACTGACAGATTTGGAAGCACAAGAAAGACCAGAATATATAAATCAATGGGAAAAAGAAATGAATTTAAAAATAGATAACCAAAAAGTGGAAAAAATGATAGAAATGGGATATAATAAGGCTTGGGACATGAAGACCATAGAAATGAATTATAAACTAGTATCAAGATGGTATATGACCCCAGTAAGAATACACAGATTCCATCAAGATAGAACCTCCTTGTGTTGGAGAAAATGTGGCCAAATAGCAACGATCACACACATATGGTGGGAATGCCCAATAATAATGGAGTACTGGAAGGAAGTGTTAAATAACATAAAGGAAATAACTGGAGAAGAAATAGAACAAAATATTTGGACTTGCCTCTTCCATATCTACAATAATCCTAAGAAACAATATAGAAAATCAATAATACCTAACCTCCTGAATGCGGCCAAGGCCTTAATTCCCAAGAATTGGCTACAAAGTGGAAAACCAGACATTAGAGACTGGCTAAAGGAAATAGATTATCACTACAAAATGGAAGGAGGAGAGAAAGGGGATAATAGTAGATGGGAAAGTTGGGAAAACTACAAAGTCTCGGATATTTATTTAGATAGGATAAAAGAAAGAACAGGTGCAGAGCCAAGTGGATAAATAAATAACATAAAGGAACGGACCAGACACAGGGGAGGGGGAGGGGGGGGTGAGGGGGCGGGGGGAAATAAGAGGGACTGAGAGAGACTAAGATAATAATAGGGTTTATAATTATAGAAGGCGTTTTGTCGCCGGTTTTTAAAAATATTTAAGAATATCCTAGAAAGGAAAAATAATAAAGATGTGACGGAAACAATCCACAATGATGTGAAAAAGGAGAAGAGATAAAGTTTGACATAAAGTTGAAATAATGTCTCTCGGGTAACAATGTATCAAGCTGCCTGGGCCCGCCTGTGCCTCCATCCCCCCTCATCCGTGGCAGTAAACTAGCCCTTGAGGAGAGGGGAGAGACAGTCCACCTTTAATGTAACTGCAGAGGTTGGTACCTTGATGCTGCCGGGTACCTGGGCAGCACAGGGACGCTCCTAGTGATGGATCCTCTCGCTAGTGACAGACGCCGTCCCCGCCGCCTCTTCCTGCTGATGCCGAAGCCTTTGCCCGGGTAACTGCTCCAAACAAATAACCCGAGCTCCTCCTCGCCACTCCGTGGGCTCTGGTCTGTGTCCTCTCCCGAGCGGCTGTGCTGATGCACCGCCGGCACACTCCGGTACGGGCAGTGATAAGGGAGCCAGGCAGCCAAGCAGACGCCGAGCTCTGCGGGGGGAAGGAAGCTCAGTCAGCCGGGCCAGAACGCTGGGTTAGATCCGATGAGCACGGAGGCATCGGGCTGGGGGAAGCTCACTCGCCCCTCCTCTCACTCTAACATCCGGTCACGCCCCAAAACCACATGTATAGGCAATGCTATACTCAGTTACGGCTAAGGGGACCCTATGGTTGAGACCCGGGGCTGTGTTTGGCTTCCTAGAAACAAAATTGGAATGGTCACTTTTTAGTGCAAGATCTCTGTGTGATAAAAAAAAACAGAGACAACCATGTCGGAAGTGACAGGAGGGGGTCCGTTCTTCTCCCATAACAGAAAGCAGGAAAGTAAAATAAAAAAATGTGTTTCTCCCGCTAGGTTCCGCTCCTCTAGGGGAAACCTTTCATAAGGTCCATAAATGAAAATCTTTGGGTGTACGGCAGGTACCCACAAAACCCTTTTACCGGGGGCATGCCCAGACTTTAGGTAAGTCCCAGTGGGTGCGCATCACGGGTTACTGGACAGTGTATTGTGCACATCCTTGGAGGATAGGCACTCATGGTCACTTCGGTGGATTCCTCACTATTACTTTTTCTCCCCCATGGAGCTGCCAGATCCACTACAACCACAGCGGTTTCAATACTTAGACACTTCAGACTCAGGGGGAGCTGTCCTGGTCCCATCTCACAGGAGAGATTGTAGGTTTCCTACCCACCCCTGTTTGTAGGTCACGGGAGTTGGGGATGAGCATTCGCTTGCAGCAGATGGCTGGAGGCTTTTGCTAGATCATCAGGATTCTTATCCTTACATCCCAAATTTTTTTCTTTTTTTATTCCAAAGTAAGTTTGGCGATCGGTTGGATGCATCTCCGCTTCATCAGCCTACCTTTTAGCCTATGAATATCTCTAAGAAGGTTCACAGAGGTTTCAGTGCCATGTCAGTTCCTCTTAGAGAACAGGGTCTCCAGGTTCGCCACTACCTGGGCGTCATTCCTTGCTACATAAAGAAAAAAAAAAAGCCAACTTTTGCTTTCCAACAGCAAGTGCCTGTGGGGGCTCTACTGGTTCCTGTGTTTTGCTTCCATCAGAAAAGGACAGTGACGGTCAGGAGAAATATGAGGGCAAATGCCTCTACTTCCTGGACGACTTCTAGGTGTCTCAGCCTCCTGGCAGTAATGTTGTCATTCATACCGATGATCCCTTGGGTGCATGGGCACCTGTGCCATTTTCAACTTCAATGGAGGAAACAGGATCCAGCACAGCTATGGTCAGTGTCACGCAGTATGTATAGTGGTCTGCGGTGATCGAAAGACCTTGAGGATGTCACAAACCATTGGACTGAATCAATGTGACTAATCATATCGGCAAGACAGCCTGGAAGGCACACTGTGAGGGTCTGCCAGTCAAGGCAAGCGGAGATTGCTAGCCAAGGAGGGTAGTCTTAAAAGCGCTGGAAGTTCAGGCAGCTTTTTTTTTTATCACTTTGACCTTGCTGCACAGAAATCAAGGGTGACCAGTCATCTTGCGGTTTAGCAACAGTACAGCAATTGCGTATTTTCAGCTCCAGGGAGGATCTCGCAACAATATGCTATTGAGAGATGTAGAACCCAGAATGTCTGGGTAGGAAGATCACCAAATTCCGGAAGCAATTTACCTCCTAGGGGACTGGAATACACGGACATACTGTCCATCATGCAAGCTTGCCAGAGCATGAGGGGGAGACTTGTCCACAGGTGGCTTACCACAGACAGGCTTCTTTGCTTCTCACAGCAAATACCAATTTAAGAAGAGGTCTGACTCGATTTCCGCACCCCAAAGCAGAGAGAACAGAAGCTGAGTTTTTCCATGAAACTACAATCAAGCCTACAGTATAGTTTTTTTCCCCCAACTTCTCTTGTAATGAATTTCCTCTTAAAGCTGTCAAGAATGAGCATGGTAGTCACGACCACCCCTCCATTCTGACCATATTTGAAAGGAATGGAAATTTCCCCATGGGGCTTTTTAGCAGCAAAAATTAGTCAAAAGAATTTGTAAAAGATCACTAGTTTTATTAACAAAAAAGTTGGACAATGGTTACATACGAAAGTTAAAATATGAGCTATGGTGTATACAATGCGAGATTATTTAGAATTGGAAAGAAAGGACAATTCTGTAATGGGATACTTAGTATATAGCAATGGGTGTTAAACCACAATAGTAGATTATACCATCCAATGTAAAGAAAAGCCCCAATGCATTTCAACCTTAGAAATTCTAGTCTTCTTCAGGGGGTTCTTATATTTCTATAAAAACATCAAAGGTACAATATTTCATGATATCCGGGGTGCGTGCACCTTCTGGAACGCCGAGGTGATCACAGAAGAGCTGCCAAGCAGCCTGCATGTCCCCTGCGGGTGGGGTGAATAATTTTTGCTGCTAAAAAGCCCCATGGGGAAATTTCCATTCCTTTCAAATATGGTCAGAATGGAGGGGTGGTCATGACTACCATGCTCATTCTTGACAGCTTTAAGAGGAGTTTCATTACAAGAGAAGTTGGGGAAAAAACATATACTGTAGGCTTGATTGTAGTTTCATGGAGAAACTCAGCTTCTGTTCTCTCTACTTTGGGGTGCGGAAATCATTGTGCAACTTTTTTGTTAATAAAACTAGTGATCTTTTACAAATTCTTTTGACATTTTTGCTGCTAAAAAGCCCCATGGGGAAATTTCCATTCCCTTCAAATATTTGTTTCGGGGTGTGCATAGATGGGTAGTGTGCATAGATGGGGTGTACATAGATGGGTAGACTCCCATCTATGTGTCACTCCATGTTATAGTCTCCATTATGTACATAGGAGTCTTGGTGCTTCCTGGCTATCTACTTCAGAATACAGAAGTCGATTCCCCTTCACACATGCACAGACCAGAGATGCAAGCATGATGGCTGGAAGGGGAAGCCACAGAACCTAGCTTGCTCCAGAGTTGCTCCAAGAGTGAGCTCTACTTTGGGGGGTGAGAAAGGCACACTACTAACAACTTCTATGCCAAGATCTGGAACAAACCTGTGTTTTTTTCTATTTTGCATGGCAAGATATTATTCTTACTGCACCTCTGGTGGCAGCTGTTTTGGTCTTCTTGTAGGTCAGATTGGACATGAACCTTACCCTATACTCTTGAGGTTGCAGGTGTTAAACAAGGTTTAATTTGGTCGAAGACCCTTTAGTTTGCAAAATTTTGAAGACAGTAAGGAGGTTTTGTCAACCGCGAGAGAGAATCTTTCACAATTAAAGACTTTCGATGCTGTTGGGTTTATTTCAAATCAACTGTTTACTCCAACAGGGCAGTGTTCGGTTTAAGACATCGCTTACTAACTAGTATTTAGCGCAATTCCTCAAACAGAAGTCTCTGAGTTTCAAGCCCTTAGAGCTTCAGGAAAGCATATTGCTTTTGTTACAGAAGGAGTAGAGTTGCATCCTGTGGTTCAGTTTATATCAGAGGTAGCAACAGCCCTCCATCTATCAATCATCTGTCCATTGCCTAACTTTCCAGACGTTCAAGCAAGAAAAGCACACAAATTGGTCATTCCCAGAGCTTGAAAGAAGTTTCTGTCCACAATTGCTCTTTTCAGTTCATATGATAAGTCTTTCACTGTTCCAGCTGGAATTAATCAGGCAAGAGAGGTTGCCTCCTGGACTTTAGCAAGATTGGTTGTGCAGATGGGAGATGGGTCGTGAGCCTCCTTCAGTGGGAGGATGCATTCTCTTCCAGGGGGGTTGAGGCCTCATAGGGGGCCTAGTTGAAAACATCTATGGATTCATTCTACAGGAAAGTGGCATGCTTTCCCAGCATACCTTTTCAACCTTTACAGAATAGATCTGGGTGCCTTGTCATCAGTGGGCTTCGGAGCAATGACTGTTCAGTCTTCTGTCCCATTTAAAAAAAAAAAAAAGTATATATAAAATAATTATTTTGGTTTTTAAGTAGAACTCACCCTGTCAGCTAGGATATGCATCACTAGTATGCCGCCATGGTGGCATCAGGAAAACTGAAAATTGTATCATACTTATCGCAATTTTCCTTTCCTGACGCCAATCCATGGCAGCATACGAACCCACCCTTGTGCATTTCGGCATCTAGCCAATTACGAAGAATGGGGCGGGGCCTAACTGGCCTTTAATTTATGCTATTTCATTGGTCCTGAGGGAGGGGGGAAAGGCGGAACCTATCACTAGTATGCTGCCATAGATTGGCATCAGGAAAGGAAAATTACAGTAAGCAGGATACAATTTTCCGTTTTTTTTAGGCCACTAGTGGTTCATATTTTTTTTAGCCAGTGTTTGGTAACTGACGTTTTTTTTCAATCACTGATGTATTATATTTTAATTTTTTTTCAGCCACTAGTGTTTGACAATTTACATTTTGTTAGCCCATAGTGGTTCATATTTTCATTTTTTTAAAGCAACTATTGTTTGGTAATTTACATTTTTTTTTCGGACACTAGTGGTTTTGTATATTGGTGATTTACATTGTTTTCATTCACTAGAGTTTTATTTTTTATTTTAATTTTTAACCACTAGTGTTTGGTAATTTGCATTCTTTCAGCCACCAGGGTTTTTTTTTTCCAGACACTAGTTTTTATTAATTGACTTTTTTTCAGCCACTATGGATTCATATTTTATTTTTTTATGAGCCAATAGTATTTGGTCATTTACATTTTTTCAGTTACTAGCGTTTCATAATTTACTTTTTTAAGCCACTTGTGCTTCATATTTTATTTTTTTCTGCCATTAGTGTTCTGTAATTTACATTTTTTATTCGCTAGCGTTTTAAAGGTTAACTTTTTTTTATTAGCCACCGGTGTTTAAAAAAAATTTGCAAAAAAAAATTGAGATTAAAGTTTTTAAGCCACTCTAGTTTGGTATTTACATTTTTTCACTTAATAGTTCTTTTTTTTTCAGCCACTAGTGTGTGATAATTTACTTTTTTTTTACCAACTAGTTTTTCATATTTTATTTTTTTAGGCACTAGTGTTTGGTAACCAATGTTTTTTCAACCACTATTGGGTCACAATTAAAAAAAAAAAAATCAGCCACTTGTTTTTGGCAATTTACATTTTTTTTCAGCCACTGATGTTTTATATTTAATTTTTTTAGCCACTAGTGTTTGATCATTGACATTTTTGTAGCCCATAGTGGTTCATATTTTAATTTTTCCAGCAACTATTGTTTGATAATTTACATATTTTTCAGACGCTAGTGTTTCATGTTTTATATTTTTCTTTTTCAGCCACTGCATCATATTTTCATTTTTTTCAGCCACTAATATTTGGGCGATTTACCTTTTTTTTTTCAGCCAATAGTGTTTAATTTTTTATTTCATTTTTCAGCCACTAGTGTTTGGTAATTTACATTTTTTCACCCACAAGAGTTTCATATTTTTTTTTTTTTTCGCTAGTGTTTGATAATTTACATATTTAAAGCCCGTAGTGGTGCAAATTTACATTTCTTGTGAGTCACCAGTGTCTGGTAATTTACATTTATTTTAGCCACTGGTGTTTCATATTTTTTTTCTGCCATTAGCATTCTGTAATTTACATGTTTTCCATCCACTAAGGTTTTCTATTTTTCACATTTTTTTTAATTATTTATTTTCATTATATTAAAATACAAACTATTTCAAAAGTCAAAAAATAAATACGCTCATAAATACATTTAATTTCCCCCTTCTACACCCCACCCCCCGACCTATCTTAACCCCATTCCCACCCTTTCTCTTTATCCTTTTAGTTACCTATCCTCTCCCATTTCTCCCGGTTCCCCCTCATCTTCCTATCTTCCTATCCATTTGCAAATCCCTCTATTTCCTCCTCCCCACTATGTCTCAGATATTCCATGTTCTATATATATTCTACTTTTTTAATCCACTCCCTTAATGTAGGGCTTTCCGTTTCTTGCCAGTGTCTTGGTATCAGACTTTAGGCTGCGTTCATGGGAGGCATCATTCCTTATATTGTTTTATAGAATTTTTTACCCCATGGAATAAGCATGTCCACGGCTCTTCTAATATAGGTAATTTATTTTATTAATTGCAAGACCTCTTTCCAATAATTTTTTTATTTTTGGACAGCCCACCAAATGTTGGTCATTGTTCACACTACTTTACATCCTCGCCAACAATATGGGAATTTTCCGATTTGAGATTTATGTGCTTTATGTGGTGTTATATACCATCTTGTCAGGCATTTATAGTTCATTTCAACTGTGTTAGTGTCTATCGCAGAACCATGTACCATTCTCAAAATCTTTTTTAAATGTTGTTCATTCCCTCGTGCTCCCAATTCTTTTTCTAATTTTTTTTTTTATATATGGCATAATTTCCAGCCCATCCATTGCCACCAATATTTTATAGATCCGGGATATACTATTTCTTGTGTTCATTGCTATACACAAGCACTCCAAAGGCAGTAAATCCTCTCCTGATCTTATTGGTTGTAGCAAATGTTGTAACGAAATGCTTCAACTGGAAATACCGTCATTCATTAATCATCAAATCTGCTTTGTGCCTTAATTCTTGTATTGTGCATATTTTTCCCCTTTTCCATTAGATCCTTTAACCAGTTGCTGACCGCCGCACGATGATGTACGTCGGCAGAATGGCACGAGCAGGCAAAAGGACTTACAGGTACGTCCTTGCCTGCCCGCGGGTGGGTGGTCCGATCGGACCCCCCCTGGTGCCTGCGGCGGTCGGCAAATCTTCCCCGGCGATCGGAGGTGAGGGGGAGGCCATCCATTCGTGGCACCCCCCTCGCGATCGCTCCCAGCCAATGGGATCATTTCCCTGCTTCTGTATTGTACACAGAGGCAGAGGAAATGATGTCATCTCTCCTCGGCTCTGCATTTTCCGTTCCGGCGCCGATGAGAGAAGACTGTAATGTGAGTGCACAACACACACACATACAGTAGAACATGCCAGGCACACATTACACCCCCGATCCCCCCGATCACCCCCCGATCCCTCCCCAATCACCCCTCCCCCCCTGTCACACTGACACCAAGCAGTTTTTCTTTTTTTTCTGATTACTGCATGGTGTCAGTTTGTGACAGTTAGTGTGGTAGGGCAGTCAGTGTTAGCCCCCTTTAGGTCTAGGATACCCCCCTAATAAAGTTTTAACCCCTTGATCACCCCCCGTCGCCAGTGTCGCTAAGCGATCATTTTTCTGATCGCTGTATTAGTGTCACTGGTGACGCTAGTTAGGGAGGTAAATATTTAGGTTCGCCGTCAGCATTTTATAGCGACAGGGACCCCCATATACTATCTAATAAATGTTTTTACCCCTTGATTGCCCCCTAGTTAACCCTTTCACCACTGATCACCGTTTAACTGTTACGGGTGACGCTGGTTAGTTCGTTTATTTTTTATAGTGTCAGGGAACCTGCCGTTTATTACCGAATAAAGGTTTAGCCCCCTGATTGCCTGGCGGTGATATGCGTCGCCCCAGGCAGCGTCAGATTAGCGGCAGTACCGCTAACACCCACGCACGCAGCATATGCCTCCCTTAGTGGTATAGTATCTGAATGGATCAATATCTGATCCGATCAGATCTATACTAGCGTCCCCAGCAGTTTAGGGTTCCCAAAAACGCAGTGTTAGCGGGATCAGCCCAGATACCTGCTAGCACCTGCGTTTTGCCCCTCCGCCCAGCCCAGCCCACCCAAGTGCAGTATCGATCGATCACTGTCACTTACAAAACACTAAACGCATAACTGCAGCGTTCGCAGAGTCAGGCCTGATCCCTGCGATCGCTAACAGTTTTTTTGGTAGCGTTTTGGTGAACTGGCAAGCACCAGCCCCAGGCAGCGTCAGGTTAGCTCCAGTACCGCTAACACCCATGCACGCACCGCACACCTCCCTTAGTGGTATAGTATCTGATCGGATCAATATCTGATCCGATAAGATCTGTACTAGCGTCCCCAGCAGTTTGGGGTTCCCAAAAACGCAGTGTTAGCGGGATCAGCCCAGATACCTGCTAGCACCTGCGTTTTGCCCCTCTGCCCAGCCCAGCCAAGTGCGGCATCGATCGATCACTGTCACTTACAAAACACTAAACACATAACTGCAGCGTTCTTAGAGTTAGGCCTGATCCCTGTGGTCGCTAACAGTTTTTTTGGTAGTGTTTTGGTGAACTGGCAAGCACCAGAGGCCTAGTACACCCCGGTCGTAGTCAAACCAGCACTGCAGTAACACTTGGTGACGTGGCAAGTCCCATAAGTGCAGTTCAAGCTGGTGAGGTGGCAAGCACAAGTAGTGTCCCACTGCCACCAAGAAGACAAACACAGGCCCGTCGTGCCCATAATGCCCTTCCTGCTGAAATCACCAATCCTAATAATTGGGAACGCACCACTTCTGCAGCGCCCGTACTTCCCCCATTCACATCCCCAACCAAATGCAGTCGGCTGCATGAGAGGCGTTTTCTTTATGTCCTCCCGAGTACCCCTACCCAACGAACCCCCCAAAAAAGATGTCGTGTCTGCAGCAAGCGTGGATATAGATGTGACACCCACTATTATTGTCCCTCCTGTCCTGACAATCCTGGTCTTTGCATTGGTGAATGTTTTGAAAGCTACCATACACTAGTTGAGTATTAGCGTAGCGTACAGCATTGCACAGACTAGGCACACTTTCACAGGGTCTCCCGAAATGCCATCGCATTTTGAGAGACCCGAACCTGGAACCGGTTACAGTTATAAAAGTTAGTTACAAAAAAAAGTGTAAAAAAAAAAATAGTTGTCGTTTTATTGTTCTCTCTCTCTATTCTCTCTCTATTGTTATGCTCTTTTTTACTGTATTCTATTCTGCAATGTTTTATTGTTATTATGTTTTAGCATGTTTGCTTTTCAGGTTTGCAATTTTTTATACTTTACCGTTTACTGTGTTTTATTGTTAACCATTTTTTTGTCTTCTGGTACACCATTCAAGACTTTGAGTGGTTATACCAGAATGATGCCTGCAGGTTTAGGTATCATCTTGGTATCATTCTTTTCAGCCAGCGGTCGGCTTTCATGTAAAAGCAATTCTAGTGGCTAATTAGCCTCTAGACTGCTTTTACAAGCAGTGGGATGGAATGCCCCCCCAACCGTCTTCCGTGTTTTTCTCTGGCTCTCCTGTCTCAACAGGGAACCTGAGAATGCAGCCGGTGATTCAGCCAGCTGACCATAGAGCTGATCAGAGACCAGAGTGGCTCCAAACATCTCTATGGCCTAAGAAACCGGAAGCATTTCATGACTTAGATTTCGCCGGATGTAAACAGCGCCATTGGTAAATTGGGAAAGCATTTTATCACACCGATCTTGGTGTGGTCAGATGCTTTGAGGGCAGAGGAGAGATCTAAGGTCTAATAGACCCCAATATTTTCAAAAAAAGAGTACCTGTCACTACCTATTGGTATCATAGGGGATATTTACATTCCCTGAAATAACAATAAAAATGATTAAAAAAAAAAATTAAAAGGAACAGTTTAAAAATAAGATAAAAAAGCAAAAAAATAATAAAGAAAAAAAAAGCACCCCTGTCCCCCCCCGCTCTCGCGCTAAGGCGAACGCAAGCCGTGGTTTGGCAGCAAATGTAAACAGCAATTGCACCATGCATGTGAGGTACCACCGCGAAGGTCAGATCGAGGGCAGTAATTTTAGCAGTAGACCTCCTCTGTAAATCTAAAGTGGTAACCTGTAAAGGCTTTTAAAGGCTTTTAAAAAAGTATTTATTTTGTTGCCACTGCACGTTTGTGCGCAATTTTAAAGCAGGTCATGTTTGGTATCCATGTACTCGGCCTAAGATCATCTTTTTTATTTCATCAAACATTTGGGCAATATAGTGTGTTTTAGTGCATTAAAATTTAAAAAAGTTTGTTTTTTCCCCAAAAAATGCGTTTGAAAAATCGCTGCGCAAATAATGTGTGAAAAAAAAAAAAATGAAACACCCACCATTTTAATCTGTAGGGCATTTGCTTTAAAAAAATATATAATGTTTGTGTGTTCAAAGTAATTTTCTTGCAAAAAAAAAATAATTTTTTCATGTAAACAAAAAGTGTCAGAAAGGGCTTTGTCTTCAAGTGGTTAGAAGAGAGGGTGATGTGTGACATAAGCTTCTAAATGTTGTGCATAAAATGCCAGGACAGTTCAAACCCCCCCAAATGACCCCATTTTGGAAAGTAGACACCCCAATCTATTTGCTGAGAGGCATGTAGAGTCCATGGAATATTTTATATTGTGACACAAGTTTCGGGAAAGAGACAAATTTTATTTTTTTTTTGCACAAAGTTGTCACTAAATGATATATTGCTCAAACATGCCATGGGAATATGTGAAATTACACCCCAAAATACATTCTGTTGCTTCTCCTGAGTACGGGGATACCACATGTGTGAGACTTTTTGGGAGCCTAGCCGCGTACGGGACCCCGAAAACCAAGCACCGCCTTCAGGCTTTCTAAGTGCGTAAATTTTTGATTTCACTCTTCACTGCCTATCACAGTTTTGGAGGCAATGGAATGCCCAGGTGGCACAACCCCCCCCCAAATGACCCTATTTTGGAAAGTAGACACCCCAAGCTATTTGCTGAGAGGTATAGTGAGTAGGGATGAGCTTCGAGTTCGAGTCGAACTCATGTTCGACTCCGACATTGGCTCTTCGCAAGTTCGCGAACAGCGAACAATTTGAATGCCGCGGAACAGCCTTTAAAAGTCTATGGGAGAAATCAAAAGTGCTAATTTTAAAGGCTAATATGCAAGTTATTGTCATAAAAAGTGTTTGGGGACCTGGGTCCTGCCCCAGGGGACATGGATCAATGCAAAAAAAAGTTTTAAAAACGGCCGTTTTTTCAGGAGCAGTGATTTTAATAATGCTTAAAGTCAAACAATAAAAGTGTAATATCCCTTTAAATTTCGTACCTGGGGGGTGTCTATAGTATGTCTGTAAAGGGGCGCATGTTTCCTGTGTTTAGAACAGTCTGACAGCAAAATGACATTTTGAAGGAAAAAACCCATTTAAAACTACCCGCGGCTATTGCATTGCCGACAATACACATAGAAGTTCATTGATAAAAACGGCATGGGAATTTCCCAAAGGGGAACCCCGAACCAAAATTTAAAAAAAAAAATGACGTGGGAGTCCCCCTAAATTCCATACCAGGCCCTTCAGGTCTGGTATGGATATTAAGGGGAACCCCGGCCAAAATTTAAAAAAAAAAAATGATGTGGGGTTCCCCCTAAATTCCATACCAGACCCTTCAGGTCTGGGGAATGCCACAGGGAAGTCCCATCAAGTCACCGTGCGTCAGAGGGGGGCGGGGTCACCGGGTGGCCCAGCCCCCGTTATTTAAGAACTGTCAGACGAGGAGCGCCGTCACACAGCGGGAGTCTCCCTCCATGCCAGCATGGGTGCGGAGCGGCCCGGAGAAGAAAATGAAGAAGAGAAGAAGAGAAGAAAAGAAAAAGAGAAGAGCGGGAGCCTCCCCCCATGCCATGGGTGCAAAGCGGCCCGAGGAGAAGAAGATAGAAGACGCCGCAGAGGAGATGCTGGACGAGAACGCCGGAGGAAGAACCAGAAGAGCCAGAAGAACCAGAAGAACCAGAAGATGAAGGAAGATAGAAGAAAGAAGAAGCATTTAAATAAAGGAATTGTCAAAAACTGTCTCTTGTCATTTTTAACATTTTTGACAGTTTTTTAGTGAAATGGTAGGGGTAAGTACCCCCTTACCATTTCACACAGGGGGGGGCAGGGATCTGGGGGTCCCCTTGTTAAAGGGGGCTTCCAGATTCCGATAAGCCCCCCGCCCGCAGACCCCCACAACCACCGGCCAGGGTTGTGGGGATGAGGCCCTTGTCCTCATCAACATGGGGACAAGGTGTTTTGGGGGGCTACCCCAAAGCGCCCTCCCAATGTTGAGGGCATGTGGCCTGGTACGGTTCAGGAGGGGGGGGCGCACTCTCGTCCCCCCCTCTTTTCCTGCGGCCTGCCAGGTTGCGTGCTCGGATAAGGGTCTGGTATGGATTTTTGTGGGGACCCCACGCCGGTTTTTTTTTAGGGCGGGGTTCCCCTTAAAATCCATACCATACCTGAAGGGTCTGGTATGGAATTTAGGGGGAACCCCACGTCATTTTTACAAAAAAATTTTGTCCGGGGTTCCCCTTAATATCCATACCAGACCTGAAGGGCCTGGTATGGAATTTAGGGGGACTCCCACGTAATTTTTTTTTTTAATTTTGGTTCGGGGTTCCCCTTTGGGGAATTCCCATGCCGTTTTTATCAATTAACTTCTATGTGTATTGTCGGCAATGCAATAGCCGCGGGTAGTTTTAAATGGGTTTTTCCTTCAAAATGTCATTTTGCTGTCAGACTGTTCTAAACACAGGAAACATGCGCCCCTTTACAGGCATACTATAGACACCCCCCAGGTACGAAATTTAAAGGGATATTACACTTTTTTTGTTTGACTTTAAGCATTATTAAAATCACTGCTCCTGAAAAAACGGCCGTTTTTAAAACTTTTTTTTGCATTGATCCATGTCCCCTGGGGCAGGACCCAGGTCCCCAAACACTTTTTATGACAATAACTTGCATATTAGCCTTTAGGTCTTTCTTCATTTTCAAAAACAAATGAGAGCTGCAAAATACTCACCATGCCTCTCAGCAAATAGCTTGAGGTGTCTACTTTCCAAAATGGGGTCATTTGGGGGGGGAGGTTGTTCCACCTGGGCATTCCATGGCCTCCGAAACTGTGATAGGCAGTGAAGAGTGAAATCAAAAATTTACACCCTTAGAAATCCTGAAGGCAGAGATTGGTTTTCGGTGCCCCGTACGTGGCTAGGCTCCCAAAAAGTCCCACATATGTGGTATCCCCATATTCAGGGAGGCATCATTCCTTATATTGTTTTATAGAATTTTTTACCCCATGGAATAAGCATGTCCACGGCTCTTCTAATATAGGTAATTTATTTTATTAATTGCAAGACCTCTTTCCAATAATTTTTTTATTTTTGGACAGCCCACCAAATGTTGGTCATTGTTCACACTACTTTACATCCTCGCCAACAATATGGGAATTTTCCGATTTGAGATTTATGTGCTTTATGTGGTGTTATATACCATCTTGTCAGGCATTTATAGTTCATTTCAACTGTGTTAGTGTCTATCGCAGAACCATGTACCATTCTCAAAATCTTTTTTAAATGTTGTTCATTCCCTCGTGCTCCCAATTCTTTTTCTAATTTTTTTTTTTTATATATGGCATAATTTCCAGCCCATCCATTGCCACCAATATTTTATAGATCCGGGATATACTATTTCTTGTGTTCATTGCTATACACAAGCACTCCAAAGGCAGTAAATCCTCTCCTGATCTTATTGGTTGTAGCAAATGTTGTAACGAAATGCTTCAACTGGAAATACCGTCATTCATTAATCATCAAATCTGCTTTGTGCCTTAATTCTTGTATTGTGCATATTTTTCCCCTTTTCCATTAGATCCTTTAACCAGTTGCTGACCGCCGCACGATGATGTACGTCGGCAGAATGGCACGAGCAGGCAAAAGGACTTACAGGTACGTCCTTGCCTGCCCGCGGGTGGGTGGTCCGATCGGACCCCCCCTGGTGCCTGCGGCGGTCGGCAAATCTTCCCCGGCGATCGGAGGTGAGGGGGAGGCCATCCATTCGTGGCACCCCCCTCGCGATCGCTCCCAGCCAATGGGATCATTTCCCTGCTTCTGTATTGTACACAGAGGCAGAGGAAATGATGTCATCTCTCCTCGGCTCTGCATTTTCCGTTCCGGCGCCGATGAGAGAAGACTGTAATGTGAGTGCACAACACACACACATACAGTAGAACATGCCAGGCACACATTACACCCCCGATCCCCCCGATCACCCCCCGATCCCTCCCCAATCACCCCTCCCCCCCTGTCACACTGACACCAAGCAGTTTTTCTTTTTTTTCTGATTACTGCATGGTGTCAGTTTGTGACAGTTAGTGTGGTAGGGCAGTCAGTGTTAGCCCCCTTTAGGTCTAGGATACCCCCCTAATAAAGTTTTAACCCCTTGATCACCCCCCGTCGCCAGTGTCGCTAAGCGATCATTTTTCTGATCGCTGTATTAGTGTCACTGGTGACGCTAGTTAGGGAGGTAAATATTTAGGTTCGCCGTCAGCATTTTATAGCGACAGGGACCCCCATATACTATCTAATAAATGTTTTTACCCCTTGATTGCCCCCTAGTTAACCCTTTCACCACTGATCACCGTTTAACTGTTACGGGTGACGCTGGTTAGTTCGTTTATTTTTTATAGTGTCAGGGAACCTGCCGTTTATTACCGAATAAAGGTTTAGCCCCCTGATTGCCTGGCGGTGATATGCGTCGCCCCAGGCAGCGTCAGATTAGCGGCAGTACCGCTAACACCCACGCACGCAGCATATGCCTCCCTTAGTGGTATAGTATCTGAATGGATCAATATCTGATCCGATCAGATCTATACTAGCGTCCCCAGCAGTTTAGGGTTCCCAAAAACGCAGTGTTAGCGGGATCAGCCCAGATACCTGCTAGCACCTGCGTTTTGCCCCTCCGCCCAGCCCAGCCCACCCAAGTGCAGTATCGATCGATCACTGTCACTTACAAAACACTAAACGCATAACTGCAGCGTTCGCAGAGTCAGGCCTGATCCCTGCGATCGCTAACAGTTTTTTTGGTAGCGTTTTGGTGAACTGGCAAGCACCAGCCCCAGGCAGCGTCAGGTTAGCTCCAGTACCGCTAACACCCATGCACGCACCGCACACCTCCCTTAGTGGTATAGTATCTGATCGGATCAATATCTGATCCGATAAGATCTGTACTAGCGTCCCCAGCAGTTTGGGGTTCCCAAAAACGCAGTGTTAGCGGGATCAGCCCAGATACCTGCTAGCACCTGCGTTTTGCCCCTCTGCCCAGCCCAGCCAAGTGCGGCATCGATCGATCACTGTCACTTACAAAACACTAAACACATAACTGCAGCGTTCTTAGAGTTAGGCCTGATCCCTGTGGTCGCTAACAGTTTTTTTGGTAGTGTTTTGGTGAACTGGCAAGCACCAGAGGCCTAGTACACCCCGGTCGTAGTCAAACCAGCACTGCAGTAACACTTGGTGACGTGGCAAGTCCCATAAGTGCAGTTCAAGCTGGTGAGGTGGCAAGCACAAGTAGTGTCCCACTGCCACCAAGAAGACAAACACAGGCCCGTCGTGCCCATAATGCCCTTCCTGCTGAAATCACCAATCCTAATAATTGGGAACGCACCACTTCTGCAGCGCCCGTACTTCCCCCATTCACATCCCCAACCAAATGCAGTCGGCTGCATGAGAGGCGTTTTCTTTATGTCCTCCCGAGTACCCCTACCCAACGAACCCCCCAAAAAAGATGTCGTGTCTGCAGCAAGCGCGGATATAGACGTGACACCCACTATTATTGTCCCTCCTGTCCTGACAATCCTGGTCTTTGCATTGGTGAATGTTTTGAAAGCTACCATACACTAGTTGAGTATTAGCGTAGCGTACAGCATTGCACAGACTAGGCACACTTTCACAGGGTCTCCCGAAATGCCATCGCATTTTGAGAGACCCGAACCTGGAACCGGTTACAGTTATAAAAGTTAGTTACAAAAAAAAGTGTAAAAAAAAAAATAGTTGTCGTTTTATTGTTCTCTCTCTCTATTCTCTCTCTATTGTTATGCTCTTTTTTACTGTATTCTATTCTGCAATGTTTTATTGTTATTATGTTTTAGCATGTTTGCTTTTCAGGTTTGCAATTTTTTATACTTTACCGTTTACTGTGTTTTATTGTTAACCATTTTTTTGTCTTCTGGTACACCATTCAAGACTTTGAGTGGTTATACCAGAATGATGCCTGCAGGTTTAGGTATCATCTTGGTATCATTCTTTTCAGCCAGCGGTCGGCTTTCATGTAAAAGCAATTCTAGTGGCTAATTAGCCTCTAGACTGCTTTTACAAGCAGTGGGATGGAATGCCCCCCCAACCGTCTTCCGTGTTTTTCTCTGGCTCTCCTGTCTCAACAGGGAACCTGAGAATGCAGCCGGTGATTCAGCCAGCTGACCATAGAGCTGATCAGAGACCAGAGTGGCTCCAAACATCTCTATGGCCTAAGAAACCGGAAGCATTTCATGACTTAGATTTCGCCGGATGTAAACAGCGCCATTGGTAAATTGGGAAAGCATTTTATCACACCGATCTTGGTGTGGTCAGATGCTTTGAGGGCAGAGGAGAGATCTAAGGTCTAATAGACCCCAATATTTTCAAAAAAAGAGTACCTGTCACTACCTATTGGTATCATAGGGGATATTTACATTCCCTGAAATAACAATAAAAATGATTAAAAAAAAAAATTAAAAGGAACAGTTTAAAAATAAGATAAAAAAGCAAAAAAATAATAAAGAAAAAAAAAGCACCCCTGTCCCCCCCCGCTCTCGCGCTAAGGCGAACGCAAGCCGTGGTTTGGCAGCAAATGTAAACAGCAATTGCACCATGCATGTGAGGTACCACCGCGAAGGTCAGATCGAGGGCAGTAATTTTAGCAGTAGACCTCCTCTGTAAATCTAAAGTGGTAACCTGTAAAGGCTTTTAAAGGCTTTTAAAAAAGTATTTATTTTGTTGCCACTGCACGTTTGTGCGCAATTTTAAAGCAGGTCATGTTTGGTATCCATGTACTCGGCCTAAGATCATCTTTTTTATTTCATCAAACATTTGGGCAATATAGTGTGTTTTAGTGCATTAAAATTTAAAAAAGTTTGTTTTTTCCCCAAAAAATGCGTTTGAAAAATCGCTGCGCAAATAATGTGTGAAAAAAAAAAAAATGAAACACCCACCATTTTAATCTGTAGGGCATGTGCTTTAAAAAAATATATAATGTTTGTGGGTTCAAAGTAATTTTCTTGCAAAAAAAAAATAATTTTTTCATGTAAACAAAAAGTGTCAGAAAGGGCTTTGTCTTCAAGTGGTTAGAAGAGAGGGTGATGTGTGACATAAGCTTCTAAATGTTGTGCATAAAATGCCAGGACAGTTCAAACCCCCCCAAATGACCCCATTTTGGAAAGTAGACACCCCAATCTATTTGCTGAGAGGCATGTAGAGTCCATGGAATATTTTATATTGTGACACAAGTTTCGGGAAAGAGACAAATTTTATTTTTTTTTTGCACAAAGTTGTCACTAAATGATATATTGCTCAAACATGCCATGGGAATATGTGAAATTACACCCCAAAATACATTCTGTTGCTTCTCCTGAGTACGGGGATACCACATGTGTGAGACTTTTTGGGAGCCTAGCCGCGTACGGGACCCCGAAAACCAAGCACCGCCTTCAGGCTTTCTAAGTGCGTAAATTTTTGATTTCACTCTTCACTGCCTATCACAGTTTTGGAGGCAATGGAATGCCCAGGTGGCACAACCCCCCCCCAAATGACCCTATTTTGGAAAGTAGACACCCCAAGCTATTTGCTGAGAGGTATAGTGAGTAGGGATGAGCTTCGAGTTCGAGTCGAACTCATGTTCGACTCCGACATTGGCTCTTCGCAAGTTCGCGAACAGCGAACAATTTGAATGCCGCGGAACAGCCTTTAAAAGTCTATGGGAGAAATCAAAAGTGCTAATTTTAAAGGCTAATATGCAAGTTATTGTCATAAAAAGTGTTTGGGGACCTGGGTCCTGCCCCAGGGGACATGGATCAATGCAAAAAAAAGTTTTAAAAACGGCCGTTTTTTCAGGAGCAGTGATTTTAATAATGCTTAAAGTCAAACAATAAAAGTGTAATATCCCTTTAAATTTCGTACCTGGGGGGTGTCTATAGTATGTCTGTAAAGGGGCGCATGTTTCCTGTGTTTAGAACAGTCTGACAGCAAAATGACATTTTGAAGGAAAAAACCCATTTAAAACTACCCGCGGCTATTGCATTGCCGACAATACACATAGAAGTTCATTGATAAAAACGGCATGGGAATTTCCCAAAGGGGAACCCCGAACCAAAATTTAAAAAAAAAAATGACGTGGGAGTCCCCCTAAATTCCATACCAGGCCCTTCAGGTCTGGTATGGATATTAAGGGGAACCCCGGCCAAAATTTAAAAAAAAAAAATGATGTGGGGTTCCCCCTAAATTCCATACCAGACCCTTCAGGTCTGGGGAATGCCACAGGGAAGTCCCATCAAGTCACCGTGCGTCAGAGGGGGGCGGGGTCACCGGGTGGCCCAGCCCCCGTTATTTAAGAACTGTCAGACGAGGAGCGCCGTCACACAGCGGGAGTCTCCCTCCATGCCAGCATGGGTGCGGAGCGGCCCGGAGAAGAAAATGAAGAAGAGAAGAAGAGAAGAAAAGAAAAAGAGAAGAGCGGGAGCCTCCCCCCATGCCATGGGTGCAAAGCGGCCCGAGGAGAAGAAGATAGAAGACGCCGCAGAGGAGATGCTGGACGAGAACGCCGGAGGAAGAACCAGAAGAGCCAGAAGAACCAGAAGAACCAGAAGATGAAGGAAGATAGAAGAAAGAAGAAGCATTTAAATAAAGGAATTGTCAAAAACTGTCTCTTGTCATTTTTAACATTTTTGACAGTTTTTTAGTGAAATGGTAGGGGTAAGTACCCCCTTACCATTTCACACAGGGGGGGGCAGGGATCTGGGGGTCCCCTTGTTAAAGGGGGCTTCCAGATTCCGATAAGCCCCCCGCCCGCAGACCCCCACAACCACCGGCCAGGGTTGTGGGGATGAGGCCCTTGTCCTCATCAACATGGGGACAAGGTGTTTTGGGGGGCTACCCCAAAGCGCCCTCCCAATGTTGAGGGCATGTGGCCTGGTACGGTTCAGGAGGGGGGGGGCGCACTCTCGTCCCCCCCTCTTTTCCTGCGGCCTGCCAGGTTGCGTGCTCGGATAAGGGTCTGGTATGGATTTTTGTGGGGACCCCACGCCGGTTTTTTTTAGGGCGGGGTTCCCCTTAAAATCCATACCATACCTGAAGGGTCTGGTATGGAATTTAGGGGGAACCCCACGTCATTTTTACAAAAAAATTTTGTCCGGGGTTCCCCTTAATATCCATACCAGACCTGAAGGGCCTGGTATGGAATTTAGGGGGACTCCCACGTAATTTTTTTTTTAAATTTTGGTTCGGGGTTCCCCTTTGGGGAATTCCCATGCCGTTTTTATCAATGAACTTCTATGTGTATTGTCGGCAATGCAATAGCCGCGGGTAGTTTTAAATGGGTTTTTCCTTCAAAATGTCATTTTGCTGTCAGACTGTTCTAAACACAGGAAACATGCGCCCCTTTACAGGCATACTATAGACACCCCCCAGGTACGAAATTTAAAGGGATATTACACTTTTTTTGTTTGACTTTAAGCATTATTAAAATCACTGCTCCTGAAAAAACGGCCGTTTTTAAAACTTTTTTTTGCATTGATCCATGTCCCCTGGGGCAGGACCCAGGTCCCCAAACACTTTTTATGACAATAACTTGCATATTAGCCTTTAGGTCTTTCTTCATTTTCAAAAACAAATGAGAGCTGCAAAATACTCACCATGCCTCTCAGCAAATAGCTTGAGGTGTCTACTTTCCAAAATGGGGTCATTTGGGGGGGGAGGTTGTTCCACCTGGGCATTCCATGGCCTCCGAAACTGTGATAGGCAGTGAAGAGTGAAATCAAAAATTTACACCCTTAGAAATCCTGAAGGCAGAGATTGGTTTTCGGTGCCCCGTACGTGGCTAGGCTCCCAAAAAGTCCCACATATGTGGTATCCCCATATTCAGGAGAAGCAGCTAAATGTATTTTGGGGTGCAATTCCACATATGCCCGTGGCCTGTGTGAGCAATATATCATTTAGTGACAACTTTAGTGCCTCTCAGCAATTTCCTTGGGGTGTCTACTTTCCAAAATGGGGTCATTTGGGGGGGTTGTACTGCCCTGCCATTTTAGCACCTCAAGAAATGGCATAGGCAGTCATAAACTAAAAGCTGTGTAAATTCCAGAAAATGTACCCTAGTTTGTAGACGCTATAACTTTTGCGCAAACCAATAAATATACACTTATTGACATTTTTTTTTACCAAAGACGTGTGGCCGAATACATTTTGGCCTAAATGTATGACTAAAATTGAGTTTATTGGATTTTTTTTATAACAAAAAGTAGAAAATATAATTTTTTTTCAAAATTTTCGGTCTTTTTCCGTTTATAACGCAAAAAATAAAAACCGCAGAGGTGATCAAATACAATCAAAAGAAAGCTCTATTTGTGGGAAGAAAAGGATGCAAATTTTGTTTGGGTACAGCATTGCATGACCGCGCAATTAGCAGTTAAAGCGACGCAGTGCCAAATTGTAAAAAGTGCTCTGGTCAGGAAGGGGGTAAATCCTTCCGGGGCTGAAGTGGTTAATTGTGCATTTTCATCTTTTATCCAATCCCCGAATAATTTCCCTTTCCCGATGTGGGTACATTTTTTTTCAGCCATTAGTATTTGGCCAATTAATAAGCGGTACTTCTAGGTATCATATCCACCATATACTTAGTTGACCACCACTGCGCCTCGGAGAATCAGCCTAGATGATGATTATCATCAGTTGATATAGCCTACCTATAGCTGCCACTTGGTAAATAACAACTGTGTAAACAATATTTTCAAATCTTGTGACGTGACAATGGTGCACTACAACCCACGTGAAGAGTTAAAGAGCTGAAGAGTTATGTTGGCAGAACGAAAAGACAATTGAAGATCCGGATTAGCGAGCATTTGACCAACATTAAAAATGGATACAAGTACCACAGTGTATCTATGCATTTTAGGGAGAAACACCAACAGGACCCATCCCTGCTACAATTTTGCGGCATAGATGTGGTATACCCCTCCTGGAGGGGCTCTAACAGAGTAAGGGACTTGTCACGCAGAGAAACGGAATGGATATTCCTGTTTAAAAGTCTTACCCCGAGGGGGCTCAACTTTGAACTAGACCTCAATTGCTTCATCAACGATTTTTAGTTGACTAAGCAAACCCTCTCAGGTATGACAGAAGAAGAGTACATAATCCCTTAGTAATATTGAAGCACTGATTCTGTATTAATAGGTAGCCTAATATTTTCCCATCTAATGAATTTTTCTCTGTTTGTTCCATATATGAATTTTAATATTTTATAGTGTTTGAATGATAGTTAGTTATATTGACATATCTGCTATAGCAACGATAAGTAACGCTAGCGGATAAGTCAGGAATTGCTTTTTGCACATAGGAACCAAAGGTTACAGATATGTTACCATTTGGAGTGAGGGTTTTATTAAATAGAGGAATGTAATATTTTTTGCATATTTTGTATTTTTTATTTATATTTTTTAGGATATGTACCAATATTTAAAAAATTATTATTCACATATGATTAATACTAATGTTTTTTAGATTTACCAATACTAGATTAGACAAGTCTGATTTTAGCTTAGATAAGGTAATTCTGGTCCAGCCATGTCCATTTTTCCATTTTTATATATTCTTTATATATACATTTTTTTTAGTTTATTTTGTATGCTTCTTTTAGGTCATTTTTGTGCGGACACTTAGTGTTTCACACCAATGGGTTGTGATAATAATAACTTGATTGGAGAGTTTCTGCACCCTTTTATATAATATATGTGGTAAAACACACTTGCATGCTATTATGTATTAAGCGCATAGAGTGCTCTGAGAAACATGTCAGGATACCCATAAAGGTAATAGATGAGTCACCGCTCTGCGGAATTACCATAAATAATGGTGACGAAGCAGAGGGATGCCAATAGTCTGATACCGCTGCATAAATAAACTTGGTATCATAAACCGGCAGCCGTAATCAGCTGGGGTTTGCGCTCACGGGGACACTCTGACTGCGCAGGCGCGGGTTACACAGGACGCGCATGCGCACTGTGATTTCCCTAGTTAAGTAGAGAGAAGAGGAGGTATAAAGGGAGATTGATGCTTTGAGCGGCCTATCCCATGAATAAGCTACAGGTGTAGCGAAACATGTCGAGGGCGTGGCCGAGCGAAGGTTAAACACCACATACTTAGTGACAGAAGGAAGCAAGCTCTGTGGTTCGCCTATCAGGGGAGACAGTGGGACCATTGGACGAGCGGGCGAGGAGAGGGTGAGAGAGACTCCTTACACGTCAGCTGTGGCAAGGTCCGCCGTGACCGCATACCCCATAGGAAAGCTTATCCAGGTTGCTGTGTTGAGATTACAGTGTACAGATTGCCGTGGGTTTTTGCTGTGCTTTTATAGTGTTTACACAATGTGAGTGGATCTTTTGAAGTGTATTTTGAAGTGTGCGATATTAAAAGTTTTTACGTTATCACACTATTGGGAGTTCTTTTTCATTTGCATATGGAACGAATCCCTGGATGGAATATACTTAACCCCTACTGGTAGCCTGGAAACTCTTATGCTTGATAGCCTCATACGAAAGTGGAGGCATAGAGAGCGGGTGAGAGACTGTCTATTGGGAGAGGGAGCACTGAACACATAGGTGTGGTGGAAGGTTCAAATAGACTTCAGGAACTATAAGGATTTGCTGTGGCACAGTTGATTTTTATTGAATCATCATCACGGACTTTTTTTCACATATATGTGCACTTGTTCTGGACTATAATTAATATTTATTAGTCACTTAGTCAATGTTTAATATGTACATTGTGTTATGGGTGTAATGTTATACACTTGTTGATTTAATAGGAGTGACACATATGATTTTTTAGTAGTGTCAGCACTGAGTCACTTTAGGTATTGTATTTAATTTGGTGTTTTTGTTTTCATTTGGTTTATTTTTATTTTTATTTTTATTTTTTCATCTTTCATTTTATTATACACTCGTAAAAATGTGTTCACTAGATTAGGATTTTCACTGTAAAAAGTGACATCACATATAGTGTGTTTGGGATAGCGCCACATTTTTAACTCTTCACGTGGGTTGTAGTGCACCATTGTAACGTCACAAGATTTGAAAATATTGTTTACACAATTAGTATTTGGCCGATTTAGTGTTTTAGATTAAAAATTTTTTCAGCTACTAATGTTTCATATTTTAATTTGTTCAGCCACTAGTTTGTGATAATCTACATTTTTTCAGTCACTAATGCTTCATATCTTTTTCCAGCCACTAGTATTTGCGCGATTTACATTTTTTCCAGCCAGTAGTGTTTTTTATTTCATTTTTCAGCCACCACTGTTTGGTAATTTTCCTTTTTTTACCCACAAGAGTTTCATATTTAAAAAAAATTTGCCACTGGCGTTTGGCATTTTACATTTTTTCAGCCACTGGTGTTTGAGAATCAACATATTTTAAGCCGTAGTGCTTCATATTTAAATTATTTTTCAGCCACTAGTGTTTGGTAATTTCAATTTTTTCAGCCATTGGTGTTCTGTAATTTACATGTTTTTCATCCACTAGTATTCTCTTTTCTTCAATTTCTTTGCGCCAATTTTTTTTCAGCCACTTGAGTTTGGTAATTTACATTTTTTAACCACTAGTGTTTCATATTTTATTTTTTTTTAGGCACTAGTGTTTGGTAAGTGATGTTTTTTTAACCACTATTGGTTCATATTTTTTTTTTAAATTCATCCACTAGTTTTTGGGAATTTTCTTTTTTTTAGCCACTGATGCATTATATTTTATTTTATATTTTTTTCAGCCACTAGTGTTTCATTTTTTTATTTCATTTTTCAGCCACTACTGTTTGGTAATTTACCCTTTTTAAACCACTAGCATTTTATCATTTTTTTGTGCCACCAGTGTTTGTTAGTTTACATCTTTTAAGCGACTAATATCATATAAAATATTACAATTTTTATTTTTTCAACCACTAATATTTTGGTGATTTACATTATTTTCAGCCACTAGTGTGGTTTTTTTTTAATTTCTTTTTTTAGACACTACTGTTTGGTCATTTACATTTTTTAAGCCCGTAGTGATACATATTTACATTTTTTTCAGTGTCTGGTAATTTACATTTTCAGCCACAGGTGTTTCATATTTTTTTCTGCCATTCGTGTTTTGTAATTTAAATTTTTTTCTTCCATTAGTGTTTCATGTTTAAAAATTATTTTAGCCACCAGTGTTTACTATTTTTCAATTTTTTGCTACAATTTTTTTTAGGCCACTAGAGTTTGGTACTTAAATTTTACTAGGGTACTAGGGTTTCATTTTTTTCACCAATAGTGTTTGGTAATTTTCTTTTTTTTTTAAAGCTTTAATTTTTATTTTTCAGCCACTAGTGTTTCATATTTTTTCAGCCACTAATATGCTGGTAATTTACATTTCTTTCTGCCAGTGTTTTATTTTGTTTTGGTTTTTTTAGCTTTTTTACTGGTGTTTTGTAATTTACTAAATTTTTTAAACCACTAGCATTTTATAACTCTTTTTTTCAGCCACTAGTGTTTGATAATTTAAATTTTTTTAGCTACTAGCGTTTCAAATTTAAATTTTTCTCAGCTACGAATGTTTCATATTTTGATTTGTTCAGCCACTAGTATTTTGGTGGTTTACATTTTTTTCTGCCACTAGTGTTTTATTTTATATTTCATTTTTAGCCACTAGTGTTTGCATTCTTTCAGCCACCAGGCTTTTATTTTTTTCAGACACGTTTTTGGTAATTTACTTTTTTCAGCCATTATGGGTTCATATTTACATTTTTTTAAATATTTTCAGCTACTAGTGTTTCATAATTTACATTTCCTGACAGGCTCCATGGCAGCATACTAGCCAATAGGACCCCTCCCTATAAATTTCAGCTGTGAGCTCCCAGCCGTGTTCCTTGGTTCTCCTACCTGAAGACGATGTCCTACGATCATAACTATGTGATGTCACGTCCCTCTGATAAGCCTTGACTGTTAGCAGGGTATGGAGTGTATTGCAGAGTAAGCGCTGAAGAGCTGGATTCATGTCTACCATTTGAAGAGACAAGCGCGCACAGGCCTGTTTGCCTAGCAGTATGCAGGTGGCCATTGTCTGCCTGAAAACCCAGTGTGTGTATGGACCTGGCCGAATTGATAGTAGGTGGTGGTAAGCGATCGCCTTCATGGCAGCAGTGTTTATGTTTGCGGTATGTTTTTTATTGCATTGCCTGTTCTTTCATACGTTATGCTTATGCAGCGGCTGGTTCCCTCTGCCTTCCAGCCACCGCTCCCTCTACTTCCGAGTTCCATCTGCGTTCTGCACATGCGCGGTCCCGGAACGAAAGAGAGGCCTGGTTCGCACATGCGCACAAGGATCGCGGGCCTGGCGCGGCTGTGATGTCACGCGGCGCCAATTTTAAAGGCCTGGGGAGGCCTGCAGATCTCAGGAATGATCGTGGGCATAGCGACGACTTCCCTGAGCATCTGCAGAGCCTACCCTAGGTAAGTGCAATTCATATGGGTCTGATTTTTTGCACTCTCTCTCTTGCTGATACCTGATGTATTGTCTGTTCCACCTGCAGTGATTTCAGTATCAGTCATGGACTCTTCACTGCCTCCTGTTGGCCAGTCCTCTCGCAGCATATGAGATTTGGAAAAGTGTTTTTTTTTTTTTTTTTCTTTACTTGCCTGCTGGGGGGGGGGAAGAGTGGAGTGTAGGCCTTATTCCTGACTTTGTGCCTTTCTCTCTCTTTTTCTGTCTTTCCCCATTCCTCAGCCCTTCTAGGTCTGACCCACGACAAAGTAGTTCCTGCTAAATCACACCACTCCTCCTCTGGTTCTAGACACCATGGTTCATTCTCCAAGTCTAAAGACCACAGTAGAGGCTCTCCTCACCCCCCCTCATCTCATAGTAGGGGACTGGAGAAAACATGTTGGGGATGCAGGGCCTCAGTTCCTGCCAGCAAGTCTCTCTGTGACCGCTGTTTCTCTAAAGCAGCTGAGAGACTAATTAAGCGGGTCGTGAAAGAGTTGCTACAGGAGAAAGATGCTGGAAAGCCTCGTGATTCTCCTCCAGATCCACTGATTCCCCTGTCAGAAGAGGGGCCAGTCCATGAGACATGGGAGTCTTCCCAACCTAGTCACCAGTCAGCTCCCCCTTTAGATAGTGGGTCAGAAGCAGATGATCCTGGGATGGGCTTTGCATACTCCCTGGTTCCTTCTCTGTGGAAAGCTGTTAAACAAACATAATATCCATACAAAGTAACAATTTAATACATATAGATACACAATTTTTTACAATAAAACATATATTTAAAAACATAGTTGCAACTCTACCCTAAGAGTTTTTAAATGTATGTTTTATTGTAAAAATGATGTATCTATATGTATTAAATTATTACTTTGTATGGATATTGTTGTTTGAATGTAGTGCAGAACGCATATAGCGGCATGATGATGCATTACCCTGGTCACCATGGCAACCGGCATGCACACTATAAATACTAAGCAAGGTCGTCACATGGTCACCTTTGAAAAAGTCACGTGTCTAGTGATGAAACCGGTCGGGAGGAGCCAGTGACGAGCAGTGCTGTGTGTACACTGTTGGCGTGTGAGGAGATCCCAGCTGTTAGCTGTATGCAACTGACCTTACCATATGCGATTTATTCTGCTGAAAAGTGTGAGTGAATTTTTTACCCTTATTATATAGGGATTACATATCACACCCCCTGCGCAATGGTCTTTCTTTCTTTGTTTTTTCATACTGCGGAAGTTCTTTGAAAGCCAGAAGCCAGCCCATGCTAATGAGCAGCTGAATATATGAGCAAGCCAGCTATCACAGGGGATCACTCATTGAAACCTGTCTATATTCATCAAATCACCAAACACGTTATATTTTTTCACAGCAGTATGCTGTCCTATTGAGATACCTGTGCACTGTGGTTCATCACATTAATATATCTTATCTTTATTTTTCCCTTTTTAATTGTGTTCAATAATTTATTATCACATTGATATTTAGTTATAGGATTGTTTATGGTGAAGGATGTTATGTTATTTATAATAGGCTCCATTTGATTATTTTGCACATGATTCACTGATTAATCATTAAGAGATCACACCGTGTTATATTGGGAGGTTAATATTAGCGCATTATACATTTTGAATATATACAACACTTTTTGTGTGATATCAGTTCACATACACAATAATTGCAGCTATATTATTTGGTCATCTTCTAGTATTTGTCACTTACTTATTTACTTAGTTCATATCAGCGCTTTAGTACACTTTTTACTGAATCCATCTCAGTCTCTCTTATTTCTCGGTGCCCATTTCCACACACTAGAAGGCACCATCTCGCTACCTGAGGAGAAGATTGTGGTGATCCGGGACAGGATCCGCTCAACCCTCACTTCATCTCACCTGTCCGCTCTTCAATGTCTGAAGGTGATTGGCACAATGGCAGCCACCATCCCCATGGTGAAGTGAGCGCAATTGCACACTCGCCCATTCCAGAAAGGGTTCCTTCAACAATGGGATTCCCCCAGCAAGAATCAGCGCATCCTCCTCACTTCATCCATGAGAGAGTCTCTCCTTTGGTGGCTCCAAGGGAAAAATCTCCGCAACTACCACTCGATTCTTCCCATCACATGGGTTACAATAACATCAGATGCTAGCAATCAGGGCTGGGGCGCTCATTGCCTACCAGAAGTGGCTCAGGGCAGATGGAGCTCACCATCTCAAAGGATTGTATCCATTATACTGGAACTGCGGGCAGCCTTTCAGGTGCTCAGATCCTTCTACCATCTGATAGAAAACTACTCAGTGATGCTCCGGTTGGACAATACAACCGCAGTGGTCTACATAAGGAAGCAAGGTGGAACTCGCAGCTGGTCTCTCCTACGAGAGGTAGAGCCAATCATGAACTGGGCTCAGAAGAATCTGTCCAACATTTCGGAAGTCTACATTCCAGGGGTCCAGAATGTACAGGCGGACTTTCTATCTTGTGTTCAAATGGACAACGAGTGGTCCCTACACAAAGAGGTGCTCAAATGTCTCCTGACACTGGGAGTCTCTCCAGAAGTGGATCTCTTTGCATCCCCATGCAATTACAAGCTGACCAGGTATTATTCGAGGTTCCGGGAACCCCAAGCCTATGGGATAGATGCCCTCACAGACCAGTGGAGGTTCAACAGGGCGTATGCCTTCCCTCCGGTACCTGTGATACTCCAGTTTCTCCGCAGGCTCAGAACAGAGGAGGTGGAAGTCATAGCAATAATACCGTTTTGGCCCAACAGGCCATGGTTTCCCCTCTTAACACTCCTCAGTTATCGGGATTCAATTCCTCTGCCTTTCAGGCTGGATCTTCTGTCCTAAGGCACAATACTGTATCCATGCCCTGCTCATCTACATCTCAGGGTCTGGTTTTTGAGAGGGGAAGGCTTGAAGCCTTAGGTTGTCCAGAAGAAGCCATTCCGACTCTTCTTAATGCCAGATGGAAGAGCACTCAGAATTTATGAGCGTATCTGGTCCAAGTTCACAGAACACATGTCCTCTAGACCTAATCCTTGTGGTTCCCCAGAAGTCCAGAATATTCTTAGCTTTCTGCAAACAGGGTTGGATTTGCCTCTAGCAGTGAGTTCACTTCGTGTACAAATATCAGCCATCTCGGCATTTACAGGAATTTTATGGGCTAACCATGCCCTGGTTCGTCAGTTTTTCAAGGGTGCTATCAGGCTAAAACCTCAAAGAAAACCAAGGTTTCCTAAATGGGAACTTCCCCTCATTCAAGATTTTCTTTCCACGCTTGGAACAGATCCTGACAAACCTCTATCAGTGAAAGACCTCACACTCAAGACCGTCTTCCTGGTGGCAGTAACCTCAGCCAAAAGAGTGTCTGAAATCAGAAACTTAGGTTCAAAAGAGCCCTTTCTGACCTTTTTCCAGATAGAGCAGTGTTAATTCCCATGCTGGGCTCAAACCCTAAAGTAACATCTATTTTTCACGAAAATCAAGAAATTGTGTTGCCTACTTTTGGCACAACAAAGGGTCAAGAAGTCCATCCCCTTGATGAGGGACATACTCTGAGTCAATATTTGGAAGTTACAGAATCTTTTAGACAAACGGACTTTCTTTTCACTCTTCAACATGGAAAAAATAAAGGAAAACGGGCCTCAATTAGATCCATTTCTGCCTGGATAGTACAGACCATTCAAAAGGCTTATAAAGCGAAGGGCTTGGCTCCTCCAGAGGCAGTGACGGCACACTCAACTCGGAGCATCTCAACCTCTTGGGCGGCTTCTCGTCATGTCGCGCCTGAAGTTATATGTAGAGCGGCTTCTTGGTCATCTATTAATACTTTTGTTTCACACTATTGTGTTGAACCTGTCGCCTTGTCATCCGTTAATTTTGGTTTGAAAGTGCTGTCAGTTGACAGTGTTAAATAAATGTATTTTCTCTGCTCAGCATTGTGCCCACCCGGGTGTGTTTGGCGAGTTATTTCCCACACGTATGCTGCCATGGAGCCTGTCAGGAAAACGGAAAATTTATATCAAATACTTACCGTAATTTTCCTTTCCTGATAGGCTCCATGGCAGCAGGAGTCCCTCCCAATGCCTGGAGTAGGCTAGCTACGAAACACGGCTGGAAGCTCACAGCTGAAATTTATAGGGAGGGGTCCTATTGGGTAGTTATGGAGGCGGGGTCAACCCACACATATGCTGCCATGGAGCCTACCAGGAAAGGAAAATTACGGTAAGTATTTGATATAAATTTTCCGTTTTTTACAGCCACTGGTGTTTCATATTTTTTTTTTTGCCACTAGTGTTCTGCAATTGACATTTTTCATCCACTAGTGTTTCATATTTAACATTTGTTTTAGCCACCAGCATTTACCATTTTTCAATTTTTTTACTAATGCTCTAATGATTTTTTTTTTTTTTAATACACTCGAGTTCGGTATTTACATTTTTTTATGTTCATATTTTATTTTATTTTTCAGCCACTAGTGTTTGGTAATTGACATTTTTAAAACCACTAAAATTTTATAATTTTTTTTAGCCACTAGTGTTTCATATAAAATAATTTTCAGCCACTAGTTTTTTTATGTAATTTTTTTAGCCACTAGTGTTTGATAGAAACTTCTACCACCCCGTGATACCCTTGGCCTACAAACGTTTGTGACCGCTGTCTCTTCTATATATTATTAATTGGTCTTACACTGTTATTTATATACTGTCCTGTGGGTATCACGGGGTGGTAGAAGTTTCTGGCACTACATACCACAGTGCATGTTCTCAGTTCACTAGCTTGGCGGAGTACTCCCCCGTCTTCCCCCCATTTCCCCCCCTTTTTCCCCCCTTCCACATCAAACCATCATATTACTATTACTATGTAAATCTGTCCCATGCTCCTGAAGAAGCGCTATGCACGTAACATGCTCAGCTGTAGATATCTAACTTCTACCACCTACATAACTCTTCCTTGAGTATAATATTTCTATGATGGAATGATTGGTATTTCATCCTTGAATTGTCTATGTTACTTCATCGAGTTATGTATGACCTGTATTACTGTAACCATGTCTATGGACTGATTCTGTACAGATTTCTGTACTTGTCGTGCTTTTAAACAATGTTTTCCATGTTCAATAAATTTTAGTTTTTAACTGTACAATACTTGTTATCGTGCCTATAAAGTCCAAGCCCATATAATTCTCCTCCACAATAATCAATTATAGGACGTGGCACTTAATACCTCCTACGTATCTGCAGTACCACTCTGCGTTGATACAAAAATCCTTGAAAGATCATAGACCTTATTATCACCATGTAAAGGGAAATCCCTGTTAGGAGCTGTATAAACAGCTATTGCAGATAGTCACTTTTCTATGCCGATATTTTTAAATGTATTTTCTATGTATAATAAACAATTTATGTATTAATTACCCATGTGGTCGTGCCTAAAAAGCCCAAGCCTTCTATTCCAATTTTTCTGTTACTTTTTTTAAAGCTTCATATTTAAAATTCTTCTTTTTCAGCCACTAGTGTTTCATATTTACATTTTTTCAGCCACTCATTTTTTGGTGATTTACATTTTTTTTCAGGCACTAGTTTTTTTATGTTTTTTTTTTAGCCACTAGTGTTTGATAATTTACATTTTTTAAGCCCGTAGTGGTTCATATTTACATTTTTTTCACCCTCTAGTGTCTGGCAATTTACACTTTTTTCTTCTGCCATTCATGTTCTGTAATTAAATTTTTTTCTTCCACTAGTGTTTCATGTTTAACCTGTTCCCATCCCCGGTATAGTCAAATGACAGCCACAAGGAGTCTCTCTTAACCTGGGTGTCTGTCATATGACGTTCTTGGCTTCCCAGGAGCTAGGGGGTGCGCGCCTGCCTTGTCACTTGGGAGGCGATGTGCATCCCTGTCGGCTGCGATGTCCACCAGGCACCCACGATTGCTGGTCACAGAGCAAGGACATGGATCTGTGTGTGTAAACACACAGATCCACGTCCTGTCAGGGGAGAGGAGACCGAATGTGTGTTCCCAGTACAGAGGATCACCGATCGGGCACTTCCCCCCCACAGTTGTAATCACTCCCTAGGTAACACATTTAACCCCTTGATCGCCCCCTAGTGTTAACCTCTTCCCTGCCAGTGACATTTATACAGCGATCAGTGCTATAAAAATGCACTGATCACTGTAAAAATGTGAATGGTCCCAAAATAGTGTCAAAACTGTTCGATCTGTCCGTCACAATATCGCAGTCCTGACAAAAATCGCCGCCATTACTAGTAAACAAATAAAAAAAAATTTAAATGCCATAAAACTATCCCCTATTTTGTAGGTGCTATAACTTTTGCGCAAACCAATCAATATACACTTATTGCAATTTCTTTAACCAAAAATATGTAGAAGAATACATATCGGCCTAAACTGAGGGAAAAAAATGTCTGTTTTTTTAAAATTGGGATATTTATTATAGCAAAAAGTAAAAAATATTGCTTTATTTATAGCGCAAAAAAAAAGCGCAGAGGTGATCAAATACCACCAAAATAATGCTCTATTTGTGGGGAAAAAATGATCAAAATGTCAAAAGATATAACTTAACATTAATAAATCACCTGGACCAGATGGCTTGTATCCGAGGGTACTTAGGGAACTCAGTCAGGTGATTGCCAGACCGTTGTTCCTAATTTTTACAGACAGTCTATTGACTGGAATGGTACCAGCTGATTGGAGAAAAGCCAATGTAGCACCAATATTTAAAAAGGGCCCAAAAAACATCCCTGGGAATTACAGACCAGTTAGCCTAACATCAATAGTATGTAAACTCTTGGAGGGGATGATAAGGGACTATATACAAGATTTTAGCAATAAGAATGATATCATTAGCAGTAATCAGCATGGATTCATGAAGAATCGTTCTTGCCAAACCAATCTATTAACCTTCTATGAGGAGGTGAGTTGCCATCTAGATAAAGGAAGGCCCGTAGACGTGGTGTATCTGGATTTTGCGAAAGCATTTGACACAGTTCCCCATAAACGTTTACTGTACAAAATAAGGTGCGTTGGCATGGACCATAGGGTGAGTACATGGATTGAAAACTGGCTACAAGGGCGTGTTCAGAGGGTGGTGATAAATGGGGAGTACTCAGAATGGTCAGGAGTGGGTAGTGGGGTTCCCCAGGGTTCTGTGCTGGGACCAATCCTATTTAATTTGTTCATAAATTACCTGGAGGATGGGATAAACAGTTCAATCTCTGTATTTGCAGACGATACTAAGCTAAGCAGGGCAATAACTTCTCCGCAGGATGTGGAAATCTTGCAAAAAGACCTGAACAAATTAATGGGGTGGGCGACTACATGGCAAATGAGGTTCAATGTAGAAAAATGTAAAATAATGCATTTGGGTGGCAAAAATATGAATGCAATCTATACACTGGGGGGGGAACCTCTGGGGGAATCTAGGATGGAAAAGGACCTGGGGGTCCTAGTGGATGATAGGCTCAGCAATGGCATGCAATGCCAAGCTGCTGCTAATAAAGCAAACAGAATATTGGCATGCATTAAAAGGGGGATCAACTGCAGAGATAAAACGATAATTCTCCCGCTCTACAAGACTCTGGTCCGGCTGTCCAGTTCTGGGCACCAGTCCTCAGGAGGGACGTACTGGAAATGGAGCGAGTACAAAGAAGGGCAACAAAGCTAATAAAGGGTCTGGAGGATCTTAGTTATGAGGAAAGGTTGCGAGCACTGAACTTATTCTCTCTGGAGAAGAGACGCTTGAGAGGGGATATGGTTTCAATTTACAAATACTGTACTGGTGACCCCACAATAGGGATAAAACTTTTTCACAGAAGAGAGTTTAATAAGACTCGTGGCCACTCATTACAATTAGAAGAAAAGAGGTTTAACCCTAAACTACGTAGAGGGTTCTTTACTGTAAGAGCGGCAAGGATGTGGAATTCCCTTCCACAGGCGGTGGTCTCAGCGGGGAGAATTGATAGCTTCAAGAAACTATTAGATTAGACTATTAGACTATAAGTTGAATCTGTTTGTAAGTTGGAACAGGTACATTTTTTAAGTGTAGCTCCAGCCAAAAAAACAATTTTTAAGCTTTATGGATAGCATAGGGAAGGGTTATCACCCCTGTAACATTTGTTTTGCTGTGTGTGCCCTTGTTCAGAAGATTTCACCTCACTTTCTGTCCTAATGACAATTGGACTTTGAAAATTTTCAGTTGTTGTGGAAACAAGCCTTGGTGAGCTTCAGTGGAGGCATCAGTCCCCATAATAGCTCCTACAGGAGTGAATTTCCCTTCCTAGGGGTAGATTTCCTCTCACTTCCTGTTGTCTCCCTCCGTTTGTAAGTAGGAGTCATTTGTAAGTCGGATGTTTGTAACTAGGGGACCCCCTGTACTAGTCTTTCATAATTTTAATATTTTCAGCAACTAGTATTTGGATGGTTTACATTGTTTTCATCCACTAGTGTTTTTATTTTTTATTTCCATTTTTCAGCCACTACTGTTTGGTAATTAAAATTTTTCACCCACAAAAGTTTCATATTTTAATCTTTTTTCACTACTGCTGTTTGGCATTTTACATTTTTTCAGTCACTAGTGTTTAACCACTTGCTTACTGGGCACTTAAACCGCCCTCCTATCCAGGCAAATGTTCAGCTTTCAGTGCTCTCACACTTTGAATGACAATTACTTAGTCATGCAACACTGTACCCAAATGTTTTTTTTGTCCTTTTTTTCATATGTAGCACTTACCCCTGAAGGAGCTGCTGGTTTAGATTGGGCTTACCGTTACCTCATGTCCATCACAGGGGTCACAATGATGAGAAGGAAAAAAGAGTCTTAAATGATGTCTGCACCAAACACTTAGTTTCTTTTGTTGAAATTCTTTTATTCTTTGAAGCCAAAAGAATAGGGATGGAGGATTAAGGGAGATTCAGGTACCTTAGATTGCGAGTCAGGGTATTTCTATTTATCCAGGGGACTAACAGTCCCCTCAACTGGATATAGCAATCACTGGATAGGCCTCTCTCGCTGACCTAGCAGCCGGGTACAATGCTTGAACACAGTCTCTGCCACAGACCTGATGAAAAAAAACAGATAAACGTTGCGGTCGTTACACAATCCTCTGCCACAGGATGGTGTAACCGAACTTTGATTAGATTTAAAGTTTAGCTGCACAATACCAGATTCTTTCAGCCGACCCGGCGATACTGTGAGTTAGATGATCCAGGTTGCATCCCCCGATTGGGTTTCCAGGCTCCTCCCGAGATACCAGCATACTTGGCTCAGTCACCTCTAGAGAAGTCCACCCCTAGTCTCCTCTAATCGATCGGCTTCTCCCCGCAGGCAAGACAGCACAGGACCAACCTCTGGATCAGCAGGCCCCAGAACTCCTGGGCCTACTTCTGTAGTAACAAAGCCTCAGGCCTGCCAGCCCCAAAACAGCCGAGCTGCCACAGCACACCCTGGGCCAGGAGGGTCTTCAGGTCGGGAACAACGAACCCTGACCAATTGGCGCCTGTACCTTAAGTACCCTTACCCATAATGCATGGCGAGTGAACCACTCCCACCGGGTTATTTCTGAGTAAAAGGGGTACCCAATGCATCCAGCCTGTAGCATTTCTAACACTTACCGATGGCCACAGCGACACCCACGGCCAAGTGGAAATTGACACAACCCAGTTGAACTGGTACAAATGCCAGGATATTTACCATAATCAGTCTGAGCTAAACTACAGCTTCAGACAACTTAAATTTACATAGATAGCACCTGCCCATCAGGAGCAGAGCGCTACACATACAAATAGAGCTTTCATTTGGTGGTATTTGATCACCTCTGGGTTTTTTATTTTTTGCGCTATAAATGAAAAAAAAAACGAAAATTTGGAAAAAAAAAAGGAATTTCTTAATTTCTGTGATAAAATTTTGCAAATTAGTAATTTTTCTTCATAAATTTTGGCCACAATTTATACTGCTACATATCTTTGGTAAAAATAACCAAAAACTAGTGGAAATTATTTGGTCTGTGTGAAAGTTTTAGAGTCTACAAGCTATGGTGCAAATCATAAAAAAATTATCACATCTGATGTACTGGTGGCCTATTTCTTGAGACCCTAACAAGCCAGGAAAGTACAAATGCCCCCCAAATAACCCTCTTTTGGAAAGTAGACATTTCATGGTATTTAGTAAGAGGCATGGTGAGTTATTTGAAGTTGTAATTTTTTTCCCCACAATTCTTGGCAAAATTAAGATTTTGTTTTGTTTTTTTCCACAAAATTGTCATTGTAATAGCTTATTTCGCTCACATGGCATGTGTATACCACAAATTAAACCCCAAAATACATTCTGCTACTCCTCCTGAGTATAGCGATACCACATGTGTGAGACTTTTTCACTGCCTGGCCACATACAGTGGCCCAACATGCAGGGAGTACCATCAGGTGTTCTATGAGCATAAATTACACATCACATTTCTCAACCACCTATTACACTTTTGAAGGCCCTGGAGCACCAGGACAATGGAAACGCCCACAAAATGACCCCATTTTGGAAAGCTAACACCCCAACGTATAATCTATGAGGCAGAATGAGTCTTTTGAACAGTTCATTTTTTTTCCAGAAGTTTTTGGAAAATGTGAAAAAAAATGAAAACGCATTTTTTTTTACACAAAGTTGTCTGTTTATAAGATATCTCCAACACATAGCATTTAGATAGCAAAAATGACACCCCAAAATACATTCTGCTACTCCTGAGTATGGCGATACCACATGTGTAAGACTTCTACACAGCCTGGCCACATACAGAGATCCAACATGCAAGGAACACCGTCAGGTGTTCCAGGGACACATAGCATGCACATACCAAGAATTACACCCCAAAATACATTATGCTGAGCAAAGCATAAACAAAAGACTACCTGTGGTTGTAGTAGCGCAGTTGTACACAGGAGGATAGCACTAGTCCAGGCAGCAGGCAGGGACTTGGTCAGCAACAGCGAACACAATTGTCCAGGCAGCAGGCAGTGATACTGTCCATATAAAGTCCAGGGTCAGTGCAGGCAGAGATATTGTCAGCAGTGCCAAAAATATTGGCAGGAACATGTGGTGTGGTCAGTGTGACAGGCAGAGACATAATGGCAGTAAGTCCTACAGGGAGCAGGCAGAAGTAGGTCCTCGTTCAGGACAGAATGAAGACAGGGGTAGAGGCTTCTCCCACCCAAACCTCTTTGAAGCCTCCGAGTCTCCAGACCCTAATCTAGGATTGAGAAAACAAAAAAAATGTTTTCTTCATCCAGAAAAGCAATTCTGGAGCCCCTCACATATGTGAGACCCCTGTATTGAATCCCACTTGTCCAGTAGCAGGGTACAAGATCAGTCCATGAGGCAGGCAAAAAACATGGTCAAACAGTCCAAGGTCAGTTCCAGATCAGGCAGAGGTATGTACAGAATCGTTAGGCAGAAGCATGGTCAAATAACAGTCCAGGGTCAGTTCCAGATCAGGCAGCGGTATGTACAGAATCGGCAGAGAGAAGCATGGTCGAACAACAAGCCAGGGTCAGTTACAGAGCAGCAGTGGCATAAGGGGTGTGAAGGCAGGAACTGAGGATTATGTTTACCATACTTGACTAATAATTTATTAAAGTATGGTAACGGCGAAAACATTCACCTATGCAGAGGTCTGGTTGGGAAGGACATTGTGCACAATAACAAGATGTGTCTCTTCTGACTCCCGCTCTGGTACACACCTCACATTTTTTTTGACGTCGTTGGCCTGTTGGTTAGGGAAGGATTTTATCGGGAAAGTGGCGTTCGGAGAGTCGACTAAGAACATCTGATCAGATATTTTCTGGTGGGCCATTCAGGAATAAAAGGGCAGTGAAAACTTCCTCCTGGTAGCCAAGGAAGAGTTTGGGGTTTTGGGTGGAGTTGCGGTAAATTACATATGAGTTGTATATGGCCAATTAAAAAAAATAAATTGCGACTTTTTTATACCAATGGTATGTCCGTCTTGTGGCAAGGTATGGTTCCAGCATTTGGTCATTGAAGTCGACTCCCCCCATGAACAAATTATAATCATAAATGCATTTTGGTTTTTGTATGGGGCCATTCCTTCTGGGGATTTCCACGAAAGTATCATTGTGGATCGGTGTAGGTTGTGGAACAGGAGCAGAGATGTGTAGAAGTTATCTACGTATAAATGGTAGCCTTTCTCCAGTAGGGGGTATATGAGGTCCCAAACAATTTTCCCGCTTAATTACTCGGTCACATAATTTGTTTACCTTCACCCCATAGCAGGCCCTTTTGCTGGGAATAAATTGTTTGATTTTAAGCCTGCCACTAAATATAACAAGGGACCCATCCACACATGTGTTGGTGCGCGGTAAACAGCTGGGGGAATACTTCAGAAAAATAATTTAGAAGTGACCGAATTTTGAAAAGCCTGTCATAATTTGGGTCATTTTGGGGAGGGCACTGGGTATTATCATTGAAATGAAGGAACCTCATTATCATGAGGTATCTGGTTCTGGGCATTATCTTGGAGAAGATTGGAATGTGGTGGATGGGGTGGGTTGACCAGTAGGACATCAAAAGTGTTTTTTTTTTGGTGAGTCCCATACAAAATGTGAGGCCTAAAAAAAACCTTTAACTCCTCCACCGTTAGGTCTCTCCACTCGTAGGGACGGGCATAGTAGGACTTTGGATTATTTAAAATAAATTGCTGTGCATAAAGGTTGCACTGGGCCACAATTATCAATAGCATGTCCTCGGTAAAAATTAAATCAAAAAATTGATTGGGGAAAAATTCTCTGTGTCCACCTGGACTCCTGGCTGGGTAGTGAAAGGGGAATGTTGGCTTCTCCTGAATTAGGAGGAAGCCACAAGGGGTTCTGAAGGGCATAGGGAAAGCTGGCATGGGTCCTTGGCCTTTCTTGCCGAGGTACTCTGGTGCTGGTGGATGGCACTGCGGTGCTGGTGGATGTCACTGCCTCCTCACCAGAACGCCTTCGTTTGGCGGGCCGAATATCTTCCTCCTCTACTACTGAGGACTGGCTCATAATTTACATCCGACTCAAAATCGGAGTCGGAAAGGGAATCCAAAAAAGACAGCTCCCCGCTGCTCTCTTCGGCCTGGGAAAGAATTTTATATGCCTCCTCAGCGGAAAAGCATCTTTTGGACATGGTTGCTGGTGGTGATGCGACTACACAGGTGTGTACTAAGTCTGCACTGATGGGCACTGATGAGGCGGCACTGATGAGCACAGATGGGCACTGAGGCGTTACAGATGTGCACTGATGAGGTGGCACAGATGTGCACTGATGAGGCAGCACAGATGGGCACTGATGAGGGGGAACAGATGTGCACTGATTGAAAAATCTATTGACGTCATCCGCCTGGTATCCCAGGTTATGTTGGCAGCGATTACAGCCCGTCGTGCCTTATGGTTCTGTCTCTGGTTGGCAGATCCGGCTTCTAAGCAAGCTTGGTGCCGAATACCCTTTGAGGGTACATCTGTTTTCGGCAACAAGCTTGACAGTGCCATAAACCAGGCCACGGGTGATAATTTGGGGTTCCTCCCTCAGGATAGGTGTCTACAGAACCAGAGGTGTCCTTTTCCAAGAACACAGAACACAGATCGCGTAAGGGAAGCACGCAGTTACAGGCCTGGCCGGGAGTTTTCAAGGTCTTGGAAGAACAGGCAATCCTCTTTTAAAAAATCCACAAAGGGTGGGTCCTCTGGCAACCGGGACTCCACAAAGTCTTTTTTGAGATTGGGCCCGCTCAGGCATGTCAGGTGGGGGCACGTCTGCTCCGCTTTCGGCATGTTTGGGCGGCCTCAATCCAGGACTTTTGGACCATCAAAACGGTCTCCACAGGTCACACCTGGGTCTTCAACAGCACCCCCAGGCTCAGATTTATGCCTACAACTCTTCCAGGTTCAGAAGAAAAAAAGCAGATCCCATTAGCTTACGTAAGCTCTTTATTGAAACAAGGCGCAGCCATTCCTGTTCCAGAAGGAGATCGAGGCATTGGCATGTATTCTCCTCTGTTCATGGTACAGAAAAAGAACGGCACATGAAGACCAGTCATAGACCTGACACCTCAACCGCTTCATTTGAAAAGAAAAAATTCAAGATGGAGTCCTTACTAACAAAGAGTCGGTTCATCCAGGAGACTGGTTGGTGTCAATCGATCTGAAAGACGCATACTTTCAAGTTCCGGTGGCAGCGGACTTTCAACAGTTTCTTCGCTTTGCAGTAGACAATCAGCACCTGCAATTTACCTGCCTTCCCTTCGGTCTAACAGCATCTCCTCATGTTTTCTCCAAGGTTCTGTTGGCCGTGGTAGCTCTGCTCTGGGTCAAAGGTGTTCGTCTACATCACTATTTGGACGATCTTCTCCTAGCTCAAGCCAAGAGTCAACTTTTAGAGCACAGGAGCCTGGTCATCTCCACTCTTCAAGAGTTTGGTTGGCTCCTGAATCTGGAGAAAAGTCACCTGGAGCCCACATAGTCCCTCGTGTTACTCGGTGCTCTCTTCAAAACAGTGGAGGGCACCATCTCTCTGCCCGAGGAGAAGATTGTGGTAATTCGAAACAGAATCCACTTAGCTCTTGCTTCATCTCATCTTTCCGCTCTCCAGTGTCTGAAAGTGATTGGCACTAGCAGCAACCTTTCCCATGGTGAAGTGGGCTCAACGGCCCTTCCAGAAGGGTTTTCTGCAACAATGGAAATCCAACAGCAAGAGTCAGCGCATCCACCTTTCTCCAGTTATGAAAGGGTCTCTCCCTTGATGGCTCCAGGGGAAAAACCTCTGAAGATGTCACTCATTAGTTCCCATCACATGAGTTACGGTAACCTCAGATGAAAGGAACTGGGGCTGGGGTGCTCATTGTCTATCTGAAGTAGCACAAGGCAGATGGATTCCTCCCTCTCCAGGGATTGTGTCCAACATCCTGGATCTACGAGCTGCCTTTCAGGCACTTCTAGCGTTCCATCATCTAACGAGAAACTCTTCAGTGATGCTCAGGTTGGACAATACAACCGCAGTGGCCTATATAAGGAAACAAGGTGGAACCCACAGCTGGTCCCTGCTAAGGGAGGTGGAGCCAATCATGAACTGGGCTCAGAGGAACTTGTCCAACATCTCAGCTGTCTACATCCCTGGGATCCAGAATGTACAGGTGGACTTTCTCTCTCGTGTTCAAATGAGCAACGAGTGGTCACTTCACAAAGGAGTGTTTGAGTGGCTTCTGACCCTGGGAGTGTCTCCAGAAGTGGATCTCTTTGCATCCCCATGCAATTACAAGTTGACCAAATTCTACTCGAGTTTCCAGGATCCTCAGGCGTATGGGATCAATGCTCTCTCGGATCAGTGGAGGTTCAGAGTGGCTTACGCCTTTCCTCTGGTGCCGGTGATACTACAATTTCTCCGCAGACTCAGAACAGAGAAGGTGAATGTCATAGCAGTAATTCCGTTCTGGCCCAACAGGCCACGGTTTCCTCTCCTGTCACATCTCAGTTATCGAGACTCGGTTCTCCTGCCTCTCAGACTGGATCTACTGTCCCAAGGCACAACTCTGCATCCCAGTCCTTCTCATCTGCACCTCAGGGTTTGGTTCTTGAGAGGGGAAGGCTCGAGGCCTTACGTTGTCCAGAAGAAGCCATTCTGACCCTCCTTAATGCCAGAAAGAAGAGTACCAATGGGGTCTATGAACGCATCTGGTCCAAGTTCACAGATCACATGTCATCTAGGCCTAATCCTTGCAGCGCTCTGGCAGTCCAGGATATCCTTAGCTTTCTACAGTCTTGATCTGTCACTATCAGTAAGCTCACTTCGGGTTCAAGTATTGGCCATTTCGGCATTCACAGGAGTTTCATGGGCTAATCATTCTCTTGTTCGCCAGTTCTTCAAGGGTGCCATCAGGCTTAGACCTCAAAAGGAAGCCGAGGTTTCCCAAGTGGGACCTTCCTCTTGTCCTGGATTTCCTGTCCTCGCTTGGATCAGTTCCTGACAAGCCTTTATCAGTGAAGGATCTTACCCTCAAAACCGCCTTACTGGTGGCGGTTACTTCTGCTAAAAGAGTATCTGAAATCAGAAACCTGGGTTCAAAGGAGCCTTTTCTAACTTTTTTTCCAGATAGAGCAGTATTAATTTCTATGCTGGGGTCAAACCATAAAGTAACTTCAGTCTTTCATGAAAATCAAGAAATTGTGCTTCCCACCTTCAGGTCAACAGAAGGTCAAGATATCCATCCCTTAATGTGGGGCACACTCAGACAATATCTGGAAATCACGCATCCTTTAGGCAAACGGATTCTCTTTTCATTCTCTACTTGGAAAAAATAAAAGAGTGCGGTCTTCTATTTCTATTGCTTCTTGGATCGTTCAGATCATTCAAAGAGCTTATCAAAGGGCTTGACTCCTCCAGAGGCAATGACTGCACGGTCGACGCGGAGTATCTCGACCTCTTGGGCAGCTTCTCGACATGTCACTCCTAAAGTAATCTGTAGAGCGGCTTCCTGGTCATCTATCACATTTGTGTCTCATTACTGTGTAATGTAATAGGAAATTTTCAGTTTTTTCAGCTACTAGTGTTCGGTAATTTACATTTTTTAAACCACTAACATTTTATATATTCTTTTTCAGGCACTAGATTTTGCCAATTTACATTATTTCAGCGACTAATATTATATTTTTTATTTTGTTTCAGCCACTGTTTCATATATCAATTTTCTTCAGCCACGATTTCATATTTTAAATTTGTTCAGCCACTAGTCTTTTGGCAATTTACATTTTTTAACCACTAGTGTTTCAGATTTTATTTTTTCTAACCACTAGTGTTTGGTATCTGACATTTATTTCGCCCATAGAGGTTCATATTTACATTTTTTTCAGCCACTAGTGTTTCATATTTTAATTTTTTTCAGCCACGGTTTCATTTAAAAAAAAATTCAGCCACCACTGTTTGGCAATTTACATTTTTCATCCACAAGAGTTTCATTATTTATTTTTCTGTTCGCCCGTTTGGTATTTTAAATTTTTTCAGCCACTAGGTGTTTGATCATTTAATTTCTTTAAGCCTGTAGTGATTCATATTTTAAATGTATTTTCAGCCTCTAGTGTCTGGTAATTTATATTTTTAGCCATTAGTGTTTCAGATTTTTTTTTTCAGCCACTAGGGTTTGGTAAATTTACATTTTTTTCAGCAACTAATATCATATTATATTATATTTTATTTTGTTTCAGACAATTTTCATATATTGTACATCTTTTTCAGCCACTAGTATTTGCTTGATTTACATTTTTTTTGCCACTAGTGTTTCATAGTTTAATTTTTCCCAGCTACTGTTTCATACTTTAATTTGTTCAGACACTAGTTTTTTGGTGATTTACATTTTTTCAGCCATTAGTGTTTTATTATTTTATTTTGTTTTGTTTAGACACCAGTGATTGATCATTTGCATTCTTTCAGCCACCAGTGTTTTATTTTTTATTTTCAGCCACTATTTTTAGGTATCTTACATTTTTTCAGCCACTGATGTATTATATTTACATTTTTTTCAATCACTAGTATTTAAAAATTAAATTTTTTTTTTTAGCCCATAGTGGTTCACATTTAAAAAAAAAAAATCAGCAACTATTGTTTAGTAATTACCATTTTTTTTTCAACCACGATTTTCATTTTTTTTCAGCCACTGCGGTTTGGTAATTTGAATTTTTTCAGCCACTAGTGTTTGTTAAATTACATTGTTTAAAGGCACTATTTCATTTTTTTATTTGTTCAGTCACTAGTATTTTGGTGATTTACATTTTTTAGCCACTAGTGTTTGGTAATTTGCAATATTTCAGCCACCATTTTTTTATATTTGCTTTTTAGCCACTATTTTTCAGCTATTATGGGTTCATAATTTTTTTTTTCGGCCAAAACAGTTTGGTAATTTACATTTTTTTAACCACTAGTGTTTCATGTTTTATTTTTTTCAGCAACTATTTTTGGGTAATTTACATTTTTTTCAGACACTGGTGGTTTATGTTTTCATTTTTCTCTTTCAGCCACTAGTGTATCTTATTTTAATTTTTTGTCAGCTACCGTACCAGGTTTTAATTTTTTCAGCCACTAGTATTTCGCTAATGTTTCAGCCACTGATGTATTATATATTTTTTCAGCCACTAGTGTGATAATTTACTATTTTTTTTAGCCCATAGTGGTTCATATTTAAATTTTTTTTTTTTAGCAACTATTGTTTGGTAATTTACATTTTTTTTCAGACACTGGTGGTTCATGTTTTAATTTTTCTTTTTCAGCCACTATTGTTTCATATTTTCAGCAACTATCATATTAAAAAAAAATCCAGCCACTAGTATTTGGGCAATTTACCTTTCCCCCCCCATTTTTCAGCCACTACTAGCAATTAAACTTTTTTCACCCACAAGAGTTTTATATTTAAATTTTTTTTCACCATTGGTGTTTGGTATTTTACATTTTTTTGCCACTAGTGTTTGATAATTTACATATTTTGCATTTTGTCATTAACTTTTTCACCCACTGGCGTTTCAGAATTTTTTCTGCCATTAGTGTTTTGCAATTTACATGTTTTTCATCCACTAGTGTTTTCTTTTATTTAGTTTTTTACATTTTTAAGCCACTAGAGTTTGATATTTAAATTTTTTCACGTACTAGCGTTAATTTTTTTTTCAGCCACTAGTGTTTGATAATTGACATTTTTTATAGCCACTAGCATTTTGCTGATATACATTTTTTTCAGCCAGTAACAATTGGGCGATTTACATTTTTTTCAGCCACTACTGTTTGGTAATTTACATTTACATTTTTTTCAGCCACTACTGTTTGGTAATTTACATTTTTTAAACCACTAGCATTTTTATAATTTTTTTTTCAGCCACTAGTGTTTGTTAGTTTACATCTTTTCAGTGACTAATATATAATATTACAACTTTTTTTTTTTAGCCACTAATATTTTGGCGATTTACATTATTTTCAGCCACTAGTGTGTTTTATTTATTTATTTTTTTAGACACTACTGTTTGGTCATTTACATCTTTTAAGCCTGTAGTGGTTCATATTTACATTTTTTTTTCAGTGTCTGGTAATTTACATTTTTAACCACAGGTGTTTCATATTTTTTTACTGCCATCTGTGTTTTGTAATTTACATTTTTTTCTTCCATTAGGGTTTCATGTTTAAACATTTTTTTTAGCCACCAGAATTGTTACCATTTTTCATTTTTTTTTTGCTACAAATTTTTTTAGGCCACTCGAATTTGGTACTTACATTTTTTCATGTACTAGGGTTTCATTTTTTTTTTCCAGTCACTAGTGTTTGGTAAATTTACATTTTAAAAACCACTAAAATGTTATAATTTTTTTCACCAATAGAGTTTGGTAATTTACTTTTTTAAAGCTTTAATTTTTTTTTTTCAGCCACTAGTGTTTGTTAGTTTACATCTTTTCAGTGACTAATATATAATATTACAACTTTTTTTTTTTAGCCACTAATATTTTGGCGATTTACATTATTTTCAGCCACTAGTGTGTTTTATTTATTTATTTTTTTAGACACTACTGTTTGGTCATTTACATCTTTTAAGCCTGTAGTGGTTCATATTTACATTTTTTTTTCAGTGTCTGGTAATTTACATTTTTAACCACAGGTGTTTCATATTTTTTTACTGCCATCTGTGTTTTGTAATTTACATTTTTTTCTTCCATTAGGGTTTCATGTTTAAACATTTTTTTTAGCCACCAGAATTGTTACCATTTTTCATTTTTTTTTTGCTACAAATTTTTTTAGGCCACTCGAATTTGGTACTTACATTTTTTCATGTACTAGGGTTTCATTTTTTTTTCCAGTCACTAGTGTTTGGTAAATTTACATTTTAAAAACCACTAAAATGTTATAATTTTTTTCACCAATAGAGTTTGGTAATTTACTTTTTTAAAGCTTTAATTTTTCTTTTTCAGCCACTAGTGTTTCATATTTTTTTCAGCCACTAATATTTTGGTGATTTACATTTTTTTCAGCCACTAGTGTTATTTTTTATATCATTTTTTAGCCACTAGCGTTTGATGATTTACTACATTTTTTAAACCACTAACATTTTATAACTTTTTTCAGCCACTAGTGTTTGATAATTTACATTTTTTAGCCTCTAGTGTTTCATATTTAAGTTTTTCTTTTTCAGCAACTAATGTTTCATATTTTACTTCATTTTTCAGCCACTAGTGTTTGGTAATTGACATTTTTAAAACCACTAAAATTTTGTAATTTTTTAAAATCACTAGTGTTTGGTAGTTCACTTTTTTAAAGCTTCATATTTTAAATTTCTCTTTTTCAGCTACTAGTGTTTCAGATTAAATTTTTTCAGCCACTGATATTTTGGTGATTTCCATTTTTTTCAGCCACTATTTTTTTTTTATTTAATTTTTTTTAGCCACTAGTGTTTGACAATTTAATTTTTTAAGCCAGTAGTGGTTCATATTTACATTTTTTTCACCCTCTAGTGTCTGGCAATTTACACTTTTTCAGCTACTGGCGTTTCATATTTTTCTTCTGCCATTCGTGTTCTGTAATTACATTTTCTTTCTTTTTTCTACTAGTGTTTCATGTGTAACCTGTTCCCATCCCGCGTATAGTCAAATGGTGGCCGCAAGGTGTCTCTCTTATACTGGGCAGCTGTCATGACATCCTCGGCTTACCGGCCGTGTCACTCGGGATGTGTGTGCCTGGCGGCCGCGATGTCCGCCGAGCACCGGCGATTGCAGGTCACAGAGCAGGGACGTGGATCTGTGTGTGTAAACACACAGATCCATGTCCTGTCAGGGGAGAGGAGACTGATCGTGTGTTCCCAGTACAGAGGAACACCGATCGGTCACCTCCCCCGGTCAGTCCCCTCCCCCCACAGTTAGAATCACTCTCTAGGTAACACATTTAACCCATTAATCGCCCCCTAGTGTTAACCCCTTCCCTGCCAGTGATATTTATACAGCAATAAGTGCATTTTTATAGCACTGGTCACTGTATAAATGTGAATGGTCCCAAAATAGTGTCAAAACTGTCAGATCTGTCCGCGGCTATTTCGCAGTCCTGACAAAAATCGCAGATTGTCACCATTACTAGTAAAAAAAATAAAAAAAAATAAAAATGGCATAATTTTATCCCCCATTTTGTAGGTGCTATAACTTTTGCACAAACCAATCAATATACGCTTATTGCGATTTTTTAAACCAAACATATGTAGAAGAATACATATCGGCCTAAACTGAGGAAAAACTTTAAATTGGGATATTTATTATAGCAAAAAGTAAAATAAAATGGTATTTTTTTCAAAATTGTCAGTCTTTTGTTTATAGCGCAAAAAATAAAAACCGCAGAGGTGATCAAATACCAAAGAAAGCTCTATTTGTGGGGAAAAAATGATCAAAATGTCATATGGGTACAGTGTTGCATGATCGAGCAATTGTCATTCAAAGCGTGAGAGCGTATTGAATTGTATTGAAGTGGTTAACATTTTTTTAACCACCATTGTTGACTGTTTACATTTTTTTGCTACTTTTTTTTTTTTTAAGCCACTCACGTTTGGTATTTACATTTTTTCACCTACTAGGTGTTATTTTTTTTCAGTCACTAGCATTTCATATTTGAATTTTTTTCAGCTACTAATATTTTGATTTACAATTTTTTCAGCCACTATGGGTTCATATTTTATATTTTTTTCACCAACTAGTGTTTGGTAATGTAAATTCTCATTTATTAGTGTTGCATCATTTTAATAATTTTCAGCCACTGGCGTTTCATATTTTTTTTTTTGCCACTTCTGTAATTTACATTTCCTGATGGCTCCATGTCAGCACAGCTGAGTATGGGCTCCGCCCCCACACCCCCAGGACTTCACTCATATAAATTTGAGCCCTCCTACAGCCTCTGTGTTTTTTTCTTCCTATGCGCAGGACTTAGGTGTGCTCCTCTACCTGGCTGGTCTAAATAGCTGGCCGTCCATCCATGTGTGGATTAGACTGGACGCATAGACATGTGCAGTATGAAAAAATTTGTTTTGTTTCGTTTCGTTATTCAACTAAATTTGTTTAGTTAAATTTGTTGCATTCGTTACATTCATTTTCGGGATTCGTTTAGTTTCGTATTCAAATTTCGTATAGAATGAATTCACATTCGAAAAGATTAGAATAAAATAGAAAATAATGGAAAAAAATAGAATAGGAAAACAATAGACCAGCATAGGAAAAATTATATATATATATATATATACATATATATATATATAAATGACATCTTCCAACATTCGAATTTTGTATAGGGTGAATTCTAATTCAAATAGAAAAGATTAGAATAGAAAAATATATAAAAACAATGGAACAAAATAGAAAAAAATATTATATATATATATATATATATATATATATATATATATATATATATATATATATATATATATATATATATATATATATATATATACACTGAAATCAAATTTGAATAGTAATGATTGGAATAGAATAGAAAATAATAGCACAGAATAGCATAGAGAAACAATAGAACAGAATAGAATAAAATATAATATATATATATATATATTATATTCTATTCTGTTCTATTGTTTTTCTAGTCTATTCTTTTTTTATTCTTTTCTATTCAAATTAAAATTCATTATATACGAAATTTGAATTTTAGAAGCCATCTTCCGAAATTTGAATTTCGTATAGAAAGAATTCAAATTGGAGTAGAAAAGTTTAGAATAGAATAGAAAAGAATAGCATAGAAAAAAATATTATATATATATATATATATACATATAATATTTTTTTTCTATTCTGTTTTGAGAAGAAAAGATTAGAATAGAAAATAATAGAAAATAATAGACTAGTAAAACAATAGAACAGAATAGAATAAAATATGATATATATTATATTTTTTCTATTCTGTTCAATTGTTTTTCTATGCTATTCTTTTCTATTCTATTCTAAACTTTTCTACTCAAATTTGAATTCATTCTATACGAAATTAGAATTTCGAAAGATGGCTTCTGAAATTCAAATTTCGTATAGAATTAATTTGAATAGAAAAGATTAGAATAGAACATAATAGAAAAGAATAGACTAGAAAAACAATAGAACAGAATAAAATATTTATATATATATATATATATATATATATATATATATATATATATATATATATATATATATATATATATATATATATATATATATATATATATATATATTATATTTTATTCTATTCTATTGTTTTTCTAGTCTATTCTTTTCTACTCTATTCTAATCTTTTCTATTCAAATTCGAATTTCTATTCTGTTCTATTGTTTTTCTATTCTATTCTAATCTTTTCTATTTGAATTCAAATTTATTCTATACAAAATTCGAATTTCGGAAAATGGTTATATAGAAATAGAATGAAATAGAATTCTAATAGAAAAGACTAGAATAGAAAAAACAATAGAACAGAATAGAAAAAAATATATAATATATTGGAAAATAATAGGAAATTGGAATTTGGTACAGAATGATTTGAATTCAAATAGTAAAGTTTAGAATAGAATATATCATATTTTTTTTTATTTTGTTCTATTGTTTTTCTATGCTATTCTTTTCTATTATTTTCTATTCTATTCTAATCTTTTCTATTCGAATTCGAATTCATTCTGTACCAAATTCCAATTTCGGAAGATGGATATATATATATATTTTTTTCTATTCTGTTCTATTGTTTTTTTCTATTCTAGTCTTATTTTAGAATTCAATTTCATTCTATTTCTATATAACCATTTCCCAAAATTTGAATTTTGTATAGAATGAATTTGCATTCAAATAGAAAAGATTAGAATAAAATAGAAAATAATAGAAAAGAATAGCATAGAAAAACAATAGACCAGCATAGAAAAAATATGATTATATATTATATATAGAATTATATTATATTATATTATATTATATTATATTATATTATATATATATATATATATATATATATATATATATATATATATATATATATATACATACACTATTCTAATCTTTTCTATTCAAATTCAAATTCATTCTATATGAAATTTGAATTTCAGAAGTCATCTTCTGAAATTCGCATAGAATGAATTCAAATTCGTATAGAAAAGTTTAGCATAGAATAGAAAAGAATAGCATAGAAAAACAATGGAACAGAATAGAAAAAAATTATATATATATATATATATATATATATATATATATATATATATATATATATATATATTTTTTTTTTTTTTTCTATTCTGTTCCATTGTTTTTCTATGCTATTCTTTTCTATTTTATTCTAAACTTTTCTATTCGAATTTGAATTCATTCTATACAAAATTTGAATTTTGGAAGATGGATATTATTTGGCTATTATCTATTATTTTCTATTATAATCTTTTCTATTCAAATTCATTCTATACGAAATTCGAACTTCAGAAGCCATGTTCCGAAATTCGAATTTCATATATAATGAATTTGAATAGAAAAGATTAGAATAGAGAATAATAGAAAAGAATAGACTAGAAAAACAATAGAACAGAATTAAATAAAATAAAAATAGAAAAATAGAATAAAATATAATATATATTTTTTTTATTCTATTCTGTTCTATTGTTTTTCTATGCTATTCTTTTCGATTCTGTTTTAAATTTTTCTACTCAAATTTGAATTCATTCTATACGAAATTCGAATTTCGGAAGATGGCTTCTGAAATTTGAATTTCGTATAGAATGAATTTGAATAGAAAAGATTAGAATAGAATATAATAGAAAAGCATAGACTAGAAAAACAATAGAACAGAATAAAATATAATATATATAATATATTTTTTTTTTTTGAAATTCCTTTATTTTATTTTATTTCAACAATGTATGTTACAGTGTGATATACAAGTTATCAAGATGTATAACATTTAGTGAGTGATAAATAAGATAAAACAGAGGTATGAAGAGGACTTTAACAGAGAATTACTGTCGACTAATGACGTGAACACATATTCATTCCTCTAGTATTACACGGTCTGTATAATGAAAGCAGAGCCTGAGTGAATGGGAAAGTCTGATGTTATGGTTATCACACTATCCATTTACAAGCAGTTCCCTGCGGTATGCCTCATTTAAACTAAAGGCTCGTGTATTTATCCTTAGACAACAGGTATATAGATAAACCAAGATAACAAAGAGAGAAACTCTCCACTGACCGGGGGTGGAGATATTCCTTGCCGATCAGTGGAGTCCGGCAAGGGGTAACGAAAGTAAAATAATGTATACCATGATATTCAACGTATCTGATCTAATCTTCCCTTAGCCGAAAAAGTATAGGGGGTTGTGTGAGAACCTAGGGAGAGAGGGGGAGGGGGGGGGGAGGGAAGGGGAGGAAAGCAGGAGACAGTAAGGGGGGAGAGGCCAGAGAGAATGAGAGGCGAAGTGGAGGGGGAGAGGAAGAGAGAGGTAAAGAGGAGGGTGGCGGTGTCACCCTCCAGCCAGGCAGGGTCCTCGTATCAAGGAGTGACCGCATTAAGTCATCTCTCGGAGGTAGGCCTCGGTGTAGATGAAGTGTTGCCAGGGGCGCCAGGTCTCCCGAAAGGCTTCCTCCCTGTCATGCAGGGTGGCCGTAAGATCTTCCATGTCCCGCAGATCATTGACCCTCGCATACCACTGAATCTTCGTTGGTGGGATTACCGATCTCCAAAATAGAGGGATGCATGCCTTGGCCGCATTTAGCAGATGTATGGTGAGTGAGGCTTTATATTTCTTAATTGAATTTCTAGAAAGGTGCAGTAAACAGGCCCCGGGGTCTCCCCCCAGTGCGACACCCGTCAGATGCTCGACCGTATCCGTCACCTCTTTCCAGAACGGTTTAATCTTGGGACAGTCCCAGAAAATGTGCAACATTGTTCCCTCTCCTGCTCCACAATGCCAACATAGGTCCGGCACCTGCGGGAGGAACCTGTGAAGAGTGGACGGCACTCTGTACCATCTGGTCACAATCTTGTAGCAAGTCTCTTGGACCCTTGTGGCCAGAGAAGATTTTTGGGCAAAGTGTAAGATCTTTTCCCTTTGTGTTTCATCAAAATGTGCTCCCAGTTCCGTCTCCCACTTAGTAAGGAAGGGTGGGACAAAACCTTCAGCCGGGGCGATCAAAGAGAGGTAGATCAAGGATAAAGAGTGGCGTATGGGCTCTCTGCGGTGGCAGATACGTTCCAATTCCGTAAGTGGGCGTGGGGGACCTAGAGTTCGGGCGCTTCGGCGTAAAAAATTACGCAGTTGGAGACCACTCAGGAAGTCCAATGGCCTGTCCAGGATTTCAATTCCCGCGGTTGTCCTGAGCTGGCCACCGGGATCTAGGAAGTCATGGAGGTGTGGCCATCTATCTCCCGCTGATAAGGCTCTAAAGATCGGCCCTTGGCAGCCCGGCATGAAGTCAGGGTTACCCAGGATCGGCACCATAGGGGAAGGGATAGGTGAGATCAGGGTTTTGCGAAAGGTTTCTCTGATCACTCTCAATGTGTTTCCCAGAGTTGGGTGTTCGGCAATGGATTTCGGGATTGGAGTGGTAAGCCACGGCCAACTCCTGGCCGTACCGTCTGAGTCCTCCATCTCCATGGTGACCCATTGTTTGGCCTCTAGGTGACAGTACCAGTCTATCAATCTGGTAAGATGTGTTGCCCTATAGTAGGCTTTTATGTCTGGTAAACCCACCCCTCCCCTGCGTTTTGCCAAGTAAAGTAGTTGTAATTTTATGCGTGGCTGCTTGTGTGACCAGACAAATTCTCGGAGGAGTGCGTCGATTCGCTTGAAGAAGGAGGGCGGGAGATGTATGAGGAGGGCCTGTAGAAGATAAAGTATCCTTGGGAGGGCTGTCATCTTAATGGCATTACAGCGTCCAAACCACGTTAAGGTGAGAGCGTGCCAATGCTGCAGGTCTGTTTTAAGTCTGTGTAGGAGAGTGGCAAAATTTGCTTGGTACAGGTCGGCGGGGTCCGCGGTGATGACCACTCCTAGGTACGGGATGGTATCGGTTGCCCAGTGGAACTGGTAGTTCAGGCGCAATTGTCGGGTGTCTTGCGAGCTCAGTGTGATATTGAGCATGGAGGATTTAGACATATTTATTTTAAATAGGGACAGAGCCCCGTATTCCCTCAGAGAATGAAGCAAGACGGGGATTGAGGCAATGGGGTCAGCCAAGAAGAAGATAAGGTCATCTGCGAATGCGGCGACCTTGTGGGTTCCAGATGTTTTACGGAAGCCCTCTATGTGGGGGTTGGCCCGTATCTTACAGAGCAGGGGTTCTAAGGTAAGAATGAAGATTAGGGGGGACAGGGGACAACCCTGTCTGGTACCATTCCGAATGTCGAAATAACCGGACCTGGTTTCGTTGACCCTGACCGCCGCTGTGGGGCTAGAGTAGAGTGATAGGATCCAGCTGAGCATTGACGACCGAAGGCCAATGTGTTCGAGAGTAGCTCTAACAAACGTCCAATCTACACGGTCGAAAGCCTTCTCTGCGTCAGTTGACAGCAGTAGAAGGGGTCGTCGCGTGGTCCTAGCGGCATGTATGAGGTTCAGCACCCTAATTGTGTTGTCGCGTGGTTCCCGTTGAGGAACAAAACCCGCCTGGTCTTTGTGAATTAGGTTTGGTATATGTGGGAGCAATCTGTTCGCTAAGATCTTGGCAAATAGTTTCAGGTCGGTGTTTAGCAGAGCTATCGGTCGGTAGTTTCCACACCTAAGTGGGTCCTTTCCCTCTTTGGGGATGAGAGAGATGTATGCCCTAAGGGAGTCTATGGGGAAGGAGTTACCTTTCGTAATAGAGTTAAGTGCAGCCACTAACGGTTTGGAGAGCGTCTCAAAGAATGTTTTGAAGTAAGTTGAAGTGAGGCCATCAGGGCCTGGGGCTTTCTTTGGCTTGGAGCCACCAACTCCTCTACCGTGATGGGGTCTTCCAACCCCTCCACAGTGTCAGCCGGCAGAGATGGCATGCCTGAGGAAGCTAGATATTCATATGGAGTGGATCCTCCAGTAGGGTTAGGGGCGCCAGAAGAGGTTTTATCTAGGTTATAAAGACCGCTATAAAATGAACGGAATTCCTCTGCTATTTCTGTTGAGGTAGAGACCTTCCGACCCGTGGGGGACAGGATGTGGGGGATGAAAGTTTTGGTGCGGGGACCGCGTAAAGCTCTGGCTAGGAGTGAGCCAGGTTTGTTAGAGAATTCGTACATTGTACGACGTGACCATGCTAGCCTCTCTTTCGTTTTATGCAACAGAAGCGCGCGAAGCTCTTCACGTGCTTTAAGTAACTCCTGGTATACGGAGCGTGCTAGGCTAGCCTTATGTGTGCATTCGAGGGTCTTAATCTGAAATAGAAGTTCTTCAGTTCTACAGGTTCTTTCCCTCTTGAGACGTGCCCCAATACCTATCAAAATGCCCCTGATAACTGGCTTGTGCGCCTCCCATACCACCAAGGGATTGGGGACCGAGGCTACATTAAGTGCAAAATATTCCTGCAGTTTGGCTTGGATCTCCGTGCGGGTTTCTGCAGATTGAAGCAGTGATTCGTTCAGTCTCCACGAAGGTGGAGATTTAGACATTGGACCCATATGGAGCGTCAAGTGTATGGGGGCGTGGTCAGAAAAGGAAATGACATCTATGGATGAGTCCACCACCCTTGGCAAGTCCTGATGGGAAAGGAGCAGGTAATCTAATCTTGAGTACGAATGGTGAACTTGTGAGAAGTACGAGTAATCCCTATCCTTGGGGTGTAAGAGGCGCCAGGGGTCCATCAATCGAAGTGAGTGAAGATCGGATTTAATACGTTTAAGGCGCGCGTATGAGAGATGAGAGGCACCCTGTGATGTGTCTAACAGGGGGTCCATTGCGAAGTTCATATCGCCTCCAAAAATGAGCATCCCCTCCGTGAACTCAAGTAGTATGGGTATCAGTCCGCGCAGGAACTGAGCATGGTCGGCATTGGGGAAATAGATATTGGCAAGAGTGACCTGAATGTCCGATACCCTGCCCTTGATCAGGAGAAAGCAGCCATGGGGGTCCACCTGCTGTGCCCTGAACTCCCACTGTACTGACTTTGCCACCAAAATGCTAACCCCCTTAGATTTGGAGATAGGTGAGATGCTGTGGTATGCCGTCGGGAACGGATTGTTAGTCATTTTGGGAATATGTTCGCCATGAAAGTGGGTTTCCTGTAGGAAGGCAATTTGGGTTTTAGTTCTGCGTAGGTCAGCTAGTAGCTGGGAACGCCTTTCCGGGATATTGAGGCCCCGTACATTAAGGGAGGTCACCTTTAGGAGAGCCATTGTGGCGGCCCGGGCGCTGAGGATCGTTGACAGAATGAGGAGGACAATCACCTCTGGTTTAGGTTCACGTCCCCTCCCAGCTAGAGGGCAACAGCACCAGAGAATAGAGAGGAATGAAGAAGGTGAAAACAGGGTCAGAGCAGGAAGAGGAGCGGGTAGGTAAGGGGGGAAGGGGGAGGGGAGGGAGGAAGTAATCTAAGTTAGTCAAGAGACTACGCTATGATCTCCCGGCCGAGGCACAAATGGGGATCGTGCAGCAATCGGGAGGTCGCCCTAAGGGGGGTGGTCGATGCGTTAAGGTGCGCAACAAGAAATATATAATATATTTTATTCTATTCTGCTCTATTGTTTTTCTATTATTTTCTATTCAAATTCATTCTGTACCAAATTTCAATTTCGGAAGATATATATATATATATCTATATATAGATATATAGATATATCTATCTATATATATATATATCTATATATCTATATATCTATATATATATATATATATATATATATATATATATATATATATATATATATATATATATATCTATATATAGATATATATATATATATATATATAGATAGATATATATCTATATATAGATATATATATACACACACACACACACACACACACAGTCGAATACGAATTCATTCTATACAAAATTCGAATTTCAGAAACCATCTTCCGAAATTTGAATTTCGCATAGAATGAATTCAAAGGGTCCTGAAATGACATTGCTGCAGATGGACACAGTTGACCGACTTTGGGGCCCTGTATCTTGGGGCCACTTGGTGCTAGGAACCCCAAATTTGGTGTCAAAACCCAGTGGAGCTAGCACTATAACATATCCAAAGTTGGGGTTCCAAGTGGCCCTGAGATACGGGGGCCCACAGTCGGTTCGGAAAATGTCAAGCACTTTTCTGCAGCAGAGATTGACATTTTCCGAACCGATTTTGGGGCCCCGTATCTCGGGACCACTTGGTGATATGATGTTGTAGTGCTAGTCCCACTGAGTTTGCACACCAATTTTGGGGTTCCTAGCACCAAGTGGCCCCGAGATACGAGGCCCCAAAG